>VYKG01000291.1:0-67456 GCA_011426275.1 Dactylonectria torresensis | reverse complement strand
ATTACCTAGCCTAGATTCTGTTCTTTAGACATCAAGTAAAACACCAAGTTAACCATCACGGTTTTGACGTCTCACCCGCCCGAAAGAGCAATTGCTATAACAGCAGGATACCTGAGTTATCCAACAAGATAATTCTTATTAATTAGCTAATACTATTAGACCTTTAATTATAAGGATTTTAATTATCTAATAATACTAATATATCTAACTACTAGTACTTTAGCTTATTTCTAACTAATAATAAAGCTGTGAATATTATATTATAATGGCTGACTCTTAGCCCGATTCCTGACCTACTCTTAAGCCCTTTATATAAGGGAAATTAACAGTAGCGATCCCTGAATGAACAGAAGAAAACAAATAATGACTATTTCGCTTATTCAGAGGCTAGACTTTGTCTAAAAGAGATAGCTATATATACTAATAGGTCTACTGATTTAGGTATAACATTCAGAATATAATAATAAAGGAACGCTACTGGGTCTATTATATATATATTAAACAGAAGGATCTAAGGCTAAAGAATTATAACTATAAGGGCTTGTAGAATACTAAGAGCCACTTATTTAAGGATTATAATAGTATAGTAGATCCTTTAAGTAAAAGGCAGCCCTTAAAATCTACTATTATAATACCTGCCCGCTTAATTATTATATTACTTTAATTAAATCTAGAAGTTCCTTATAATTAAGAAATAATAAATCTATTAATTAAGCAGTTTAATAAAGCCATGTTTTAATAGATAATCATTAACTAGATTATTATTATAAATTAATCATTTATTACTATAAAAGATCCTAACCTATAAACAATCTTTAAATATCTTAACCTATTTATTTCTATTATAAAAGCTTATATATTTAATATAATAGTATAAGTAATTACTAAAAGAGAATTTAATATAAATAAATTAGCTATATAAAAGACGCTTTAGAAGAGCCTAAGCTAGATCTATATCTAGTTTAATAGATAGTAATCTAAGAATAGGTATACTCTTTATAGTATTACTTATATATTTAGGAATCTAGATAATAGGCCCTAGAAGTGCGTTCTTAGCCTTCTAGAGCTACTAGGCTAGCATATAAGCAAGAATATCACTAAGCAGATACTTAATATTATCTAAGAGTTCGAGATTGGGGATAAGCTGGGCTACTTTATACTAGATAATGCCTTAAATAATAAAATAATAATAGAAGAGCTGGGCTATAAGCTAGGATTTAATTAGAAGAAGTGCTAGGTTTATTATATTAGCTATATTATTAATATAGTAATAAAATACATACTATTTAACTAAGATCTAAACGCATTCAAGTAATAGATCTATAATAGCTAATTAATAGTAATAAGAGAATATAAGTAATAATATAAAAGGGGTCTAGTAAGTAAATAGTATAATTTTACTATAATAAGCTAATATTTTTCTTATTTTTACTATAATATTTTCTAACTTTCCTATTTCTGACTTATTTTAACTATATTTATAAAAGATTAATAGATCCGATATCTGGACTAATGTCCTTAAAAAGGTCTAGCAGGTTAAATCCTAACTATCTGACGATTTAGCAATCTAAAGCCATAATCCTATTAGTATTATATTAGATAACACTACCCGTTAGCTCTCCTAGTTAGCCATGATCGACCGGGCTCTTATTTTATAGCCATTTTATGACCCTTTTATCTAGTGAGCGTTAAGTGAGTAGAACAAAGCGAATCTTATAAAAAGTGGCTCTATTAGGAAGGGGGCCAGGATACTATTCTTTTTAAAGGAAGAGAACCGGATTTTAAGCAGTAACTGGCATATGCTCTAAGCACTCTATAATATCCTACTAGACTTTTAGCTAGTAATCAAAGCCTTAGAAGGCAATAGATAGAAGAAACACTAAAAGCAAGGTTAAGAAGATAAGATTAAGCTTCTATTATTTAGTAAGTCCTAGCTAAATAGAGTCAGTCTGTAATTAGTATAACTAACTAAGCTATGACTTAAAGGTATAAGCTAGGATCTTCTTTATATATATAAATATCTTCTTAAGTCCTTTGAATCTACTAAAAAGATAGCTATTAACCTTTCTAACTTTAAGCATCTTATAATTAATATTAACCTAAGCTGGATAAAGCTCGATAAGTACTATTAATACTTTAATAATAGTCCTATGATCTATAGCGTAATAGCTCTCTATTCTGCTTACTACTAAGCATTATTTAATAATCTATAAAGTAATAATATTAAGTAGTAGATATAGATTATTAAAGCTAAAGCAATTATTTAGAATCTATAAGAATGTAAATATAAGGACTTATTTTCTAAAGATTAAGACTCTGATTTATCTATAAGTAAACATCTTAAATCCTTAAGGAATAAGTTTATAGCCTAATGTAATAGCAAATGAGGGCTAACTCTTTAGAATTAGGCTATTAATAAGTCTACTAAGGCATCTCTTTTATTATTATATAGAGGGTTAGATCTTAATAAGTACAATTAGTAATAATACAATATTGACAATTCTAACACCCTTATTACTAACTTATATAAATATTAGTATACTAAGTAGCTTAAGTACTCTAAATTAAGTAGGATAGCCCTAGATTTACTAACTATAGCCCCTATATTAGCAGAGTGTAAGAGGTTATTTTCAATAGCCAAGCAGATAGTTATAAGGCTTAAGAATTAGCTAGATGCTTTAACTATTAGCATATACCAGACTTTACGCAGTTAGTTATATATAGGATTAATCGAGCAGTTAGATCAGATACTGACAGAACCTTCGAAGGAATGATAGTAATATACTAGGGGTCGAGTTATATAAAGGAGTAAGTCCCTTACTCATCATATAGAAATCCTTTTCACATTATAGACTCACATCCATAATGGATCCATATCCATCCATTCTACCGCCATGATCTTAGTCATCATCTACATCAATTCCATATCCTCGAATGTGTAGTGGAGTGTAGTGGCTTTGAACCCTGTGCACAAGCACAAGGGATCCGAGCAAATGCTTCAAAAGTGCGCACCGCCGAGCAGAGATCCTTTAACTTTGAACTTAGGCCGGGAGATTTTGTGTCGGATAGAAATTCCAAAGCCGCGAATCGTCCGAAGCCTCGTGCCACGCTGTGGGCAGCAGATACACCCAGCTGGTTCGGGACCGTGTCAAGTCGAGAACCCTTCTCTACCAGCCAGTCGCAGTACCGCAAACATGATTATAGTGTACTCAGGTCAGGCATAAAGAAAAAACAGTCTAACAGAGGTGTTCTCATGTTCGCATTTTGAGTGTCAAAATCGGTAAATCCGAGATCGAATGCAAGTGCAGCAGCTCTACTGCAGTTGATGATGTGATATAACTAGTTGATGGTGTGATATAAACCATATGATAGGAGGTCGTAGTTCCCAGAATCATTTGCCATACAAACCTCAAGGGCTTGCGGAAGATGTACGCCCCTCTGACGTAGCGCTTGGAACAAGGGACCGGCAAAAGTGTCCGGGAATCTGTCATGCCCTCCGCCAAATGCTGCGAAATCTGTAGAGGCAAGAGTCGAAAACGCAATGGCATGGAGTCTTTCTCGCCTGTTCCTGAGATGCTCGAGAAACATGGTTCTGGCTCTCATGGAACAGACTTCAAGAATCTCTCTACTATAGCCATAAATGCTACAGTCCATAGTAAAAAAAGCTTCAGAGGCAAGTAGCAGTCGCAGTCGTAGCACATTCCTCACATGTCCTTCATATTGCGGGCATTTCCGCTCAGATGTAGGGCGTATACCACTGGAGGCACTCCAAAATAGTCAGCAATTTTCATTAGTATTTGCGCACGTACCTGGGCGAGGAGGAGTTGTAAGCCCCTAAGCCAGTTGCTACAGAAATGGAAAACCGTCTGGCCAATCTCTCCTTTCTCGGATAGGTATTGAGGTGAGGAGTCGCTCTCAAGGAGATCTCGGACTGAGCTTTCTGATCTATAGATGATAGCCATAGCGAGGACGCCATAGCTAGCTATAGCTTTGACGAGGTAAGCCTTGAACTATGCGAGACAACATACAAGGTGGGCACCTTCTGCTATACCTAGACGTTTGGGAAATATCTTCAAACGCGTCATATGAGGAAGGCAAAAGCGAAAACAAGATCCTGAGCTGCAAGGGGGTTAGTGGATCAACCTCGTCCAACACATCATATAAATGAGCAAAGTCCGGGGAACAAGAGCCCATATCAAATATCGTCCTGGAAGTTTGGCATCTCAGTTAAATCTTGGAACTTGAGTAGGAATGGCTTACCATCGGTAATTGTTTGTGGCGTTGAAGTTGGCACCAATGTCCCGAAGATAGTGAAAAAGGGCCCGGACTGCAACCATCACTCTGTTGTCCCCATCTTGGAGAATTCTCCTAGCCATCTACAAGTATTAAGCAATTAAGAGAATTAGAGAGAGTGGAATGAGAATCACTATTTTAGGTATCAAATGATGGAGAAAGGTGTCGCCGTGCTCATCAACATCATTGGGTGAAGCCTCCCGTGATGTATATAGAATATGCAATTGGTGTTTCAGCTCCCGTAAAGCTTCCGCATATCTGAGTGGGTCGAAATTGGTGTTTGAAGGATGCCGCATCATCCAGGAGATTTTATTGAAGTCACTGTTAGTTGAAAACAGCTGGAAGGCCGGGCTGGCTTTCGAATCAACAGTCGTGGATACTCTCAAGGCTGGTGCAATTGAAAATTCTCCGGCTTCCCAATTTAACTTCAGGGATATAGCGACTAACCGAGAGAGAGAAGGGCGTAATCCAGTGAAGGAAATGGCCATGCCGATTGATGTTTTCATTTGGTCTTGGTTATGAAGAATACAGTCGGGATGGTGTTGTCCACATCTTTCCTTGCGCATCAAGAAGGCAAACGGGCCCCATGATTGATGGTAGAAGTTGGTTTCCTGATATCGCCGACCGCGATGAAACTTCTAACAGGTGCAAACTAATATTATTTGGTCACCGAAGTAGTTTGGTTTACTCTTAACTAGAGATTGCACGGTCTGAGAACGTTAACAAGTGTCCAAGGATGAAAATTTTGTGGTCGTGAGATTTGAGCTTGTGATTGTACCTTGCGGAAGGTTCGAGAGCCGTAAATCTTCGACGGCGGACACCTGTTTTGCTTGTAAATAACGTGCTTTGATTAGGAAGCCGAAACCATACGATACTATTCAACTGCGCCGACTGCTCCGTAGATTTGATGATCAGCTCATGAAGGATCTCCCGAGGTGTAGAGGGGCTTTGCGCTGATCCGAAGAGCCCTTCGATTTGGGTTGCGACAATCCCAATTCGTCGACCTGTGCGTTCGACAACTGAAGGAACTGACACCAGGTTAGATTTCACCTCGTCCAATGACCCTTGCGTGGCGATGAAGGCGTCTAACATCGCGGCCGTGGACCTCTCCACTCGTTGGCGACGCTGATGTTGATGTTGTTGCCCATGGTTAGTTTAACCAAGGAATAGATGCGACTGGCGGACTCACAGTGTCAACGCCTGTACCGCAGTGTTCAAAATATCGGTCACTCGTAGAAGCTGATCCTCTACCCGGACCAAGTCTGGACGGTGAAAGGGATACGCTAGTAGGTGCTTGCCATGGCCTAACTTATTTATGATATTTATTCATGATATGATTGGATGACGTGCTGTGTGATTGGACTTCCTTGACAATGGTTTCAAGCTCTCTCAGCTCACTTCCGCAGAGCTGAACGCACATGGCTACAGTTGTAACGGACTTTTGATACTTGCCATCGAGTCGGCGTTCGCAGCCCTGAAGGGCCTCGATGGTGGATTCAAGCAAGCGGACCCTTTGAGTGACTTTGATGATATCCTCGTCTCGGCCTTTGACAGCCTCGAGGTACTTGTTAAAGCCATTGTATATGGAAATGCCGAGAGAGACAAGGCCAGCTACGCCGCTGACAACTGAGAATGGGTCAGCCATGTTCTGGTGATGGCAAGATCAGAGTTGATAAAAGAGCGAGCGATGCTTTCAGATTATTTTCTAATACCGCATGCAAGATGCATGATTTTATCGCAAAAAATGCCTTACTGCCTAAAAGTAAGCAGGGTTGGGCAGCAGTGCATTTGCACATTAAGAATGTTTTACGATTCACTCATATTGGAATCTGGTAAGTGTCAGACGGACCGATAGGAAAGCTAGTTGTGCATAGGGCCGGATCGATGTAGTGTTTCCCTTTGAACCTAGAAAGAGACTTCAAACCTAGTCCACCCTCAACAACCTAGACAGACTTCAACAACCTAGATGACCCTCAACGCCTAGATCGACGGCTTATGACGGCATCATCAGTTCAAAGGTGTCCAGATCAGCGGGATCATTAGGGATAAATAGCTAGCTTCCTTACCCCCTAGACAGAGAGAAAAGACAAGATCTTCCATCGTCACCAAGCTATCTCAACCACTCCTTCCTGTCTGATAGTAAGGCTGTGTTTGGGCTTCCCAGCCACGTCGTCGGCGAACGAGCGCATGAAGATGCGGATTGAATCAAGGCAAACTCCTGGGCTCAATCATTATAAAACAAAATTCAAATTTATCATTGTACCTAAGCCTTAGAACGCGCTGTAGATAATTGTTGTGAAATACCGTCAACCATTCAAGACAGGAAATGATACCTGGCGAGGCAAATGCCCTTCGATACTCTGCTCACCGGACTGGAAATACTAATGCCCAACGCTAGACTTTTACCGCTTGTTTGCCTCTTGAACTCACATTTCCGCCACAATGCTGACTTGAAACTCGTTTGCTCAGAAATTGTCCTCTACTGAGTTCGAGGAATGACGAGAATGTGACCTGCATGGCTGCATCGTCACGTGGTCATTGCCTCAAAACAGAAATCGCTGCAACCTGTAGCCCTCACACTAGATGGACATGACCTCTCACACATGTAATCCTCATAACATCTCCCTTCTCCTTTAACATTCCTTGTGAATCAAATACGAAGCGGACAATGCGACTCATTAACGCACGCACGCTGAAGCTCGAGGTCTTCAACGATCCAGTGCCGACGCCATATGCCATCTTGTCGCATACATGGGATGGTGACGAAGTGAGTTTTGAGGACATGAAAGACCTCAACACCGCCCGAAAGAAGACCGCCAGCTTCTCTAAGATTGAGGCAACCTGTCGACTGGTACTTGGCGAAGGTCTCGACTACGTGTGGGTGGACACCTGCTGCATCGATAAGTCTTCCAGCGCTGAGCTGTCAGAAGCGATAAACTCAATGTTTCGCTGGTATAAAAATGCTATTTACTGCCTCGCCTTTCTCTCAGACTTTTCATCTGGGCATGACTTAATTGGAGCGTCGGCTGCTGCGAGAAAATGTCGTTGGTTCTCAAGGGGATGGACTCTCCAGGAGCTCATCGCTCCAGCCGTCGTTCGCTTCTATAATGCCGACTGGAACTTTCTCGGAACAAAATACGGAAGCGCAAAGGAGATTGAAACTATTACCGGTATAGATCAAGGCGTTCTGAAAAGCCATACCCATTTGGCGGCAATTTCTCTGGCAAAGCGAATGTCTTGGGCTGCTACGCGACGCACAACTCGCATTGAAGACATGGCTTACTGTCTATTGGGCGTTTTCGACGTCACTATGCCTATGCTTTACGGCGAAGGGCCTCGAGCCTTCGCTCGACTGCAGGAAGAAATCTTAAGGAAAACCACAGATTTATCACTATTCGCTTGGAGAGCATCGGAAGACTCGGAATACTGCAGTGTCTTGGCCAAAAGTCCAGCAGAATTCTTTGGATGCGGCACAATTGACTTGAACTACGACCAATTCAGTTTTCGGGATGAGATCAGCATCACCAACAAAGGGGTCAAGATCCACACGCCACTTCAGTCCATTGTCTCCGAGGACGGCATATTCTTCATGGATTTGCATTGCTATGAAGAGACTGACGGGGAGCACAGAAACATCGGGATATACTTGAAGCGAGAACTGGACACCTATTTTCGACGATGGCCGCATCAATTCGCGACGCCGGCTGAGGATACTCCCACAAGCCGCCGTCTTACCATCTATCTGGCCCCTGCTTCGGAGAGTAACAAGCTCCGTACTCATTTTGATGCAGACGTCTATCGCCGCATTCAAATCATATTCGAGAACAAAATCAAGACATGCAATATTCACAGCGTCAAGGCAGTCCCGGAGGCCTTCTGGCACGGTGATGAGAATGGCTTCTCCATCGAACGTCACCGTCAATTCATTTGCTTTGTGAGATTCTGCGTAACATCGAGGCTTCCGGCGCAGAGTACTGACGGACCTCTGGAAGAGAGTACATACTTTGTACTTGTTTGCAAGCTCGATACTTTTTCTAAAATGCACATCACTCTTCACACAGAGAAGGATCTCCGAAATTGTCAGGAGCTAGGGGCCATTAATCCGTTCACACGGATAGAAGACTATGGCCCTGCGGGAGACCGATTAAGCTTTTCTATTCTCAGCCTCGGAAGCAGACAAGCTTGGAGTGTGGCGGTGAAGAACAAAGATGCTGGCCATGACTACGCGGTCAAGGCGAGCCAGGGTCTACACGATTCTTCCACATTCAGGATTTACCTTCGAATAAGCCCGACGGGCTGATGTAGCGATTCGTCGTTGGTAAAACAGTTATGTAAATTGCAGGTAGACTATGAGTGGGCTATGCTCGTCGGCGAAGTTCGGGAGCGCTACTTGGATATTGACAGAGCGAAGAGCTTAGTATCTAATAGGCACGCGTGATGAGATGGTGAAAAGCGATGACAATTTCTGAGCCTCTTCAACCTCAGTTGTGAGATGGCTGTCATCGAGCCGAACTCTGGCAACCTCTGGGACGACTGAGTCACCAATGCCTGCATCTTGAAGGACCGGAATGAAGATTTACAACTCTCTATCTGCAAACCATACTATCCAACGAACCACTCTGAACAAACCCTGAAGTGATCGACTCAGAATGACCAACTAGTAGGCTGCAGAGAAATACAGTCCTGTCATTTTCTAGACTTGATCAACGGCAGTGTGAGCTGACTGCGGAGATTTGGCCCCGTGTGCACTATATGTCTTCCAACATTCAGATTTTTCAAGCTCTGAAACAAGGGAGGGTATTCCGGCAGAATAGGGTCATGACCCTTGACTTCAAAACGAAGCGACTCGCCCGCTTCGAATACGATGCCGCCTGGCAAAATGGCAATGTCAAGTTCCACGACCTCACCAGTGGGGACTTTCTCAGACTTGTAATGGGGGTACCACAATTCTGTCGGGTCCTTTCGTGATTGAATTTCATCCGTGAGGCCCGGTTCCTCTGCGGTTTCTCGCTTCGATGCCCGAAGTCGACCGCTTGGGCCGACGTACTTGTAGATATTCTCATCTGGAATATCCTCGGGCTTCGTGCCTGGCTTTTGGTTTACGAAGGGGATATTGTAGTTGACAAGAGCATTGCCGTCCTTGTCTATCTTTCTGATGATCAAATACACGTCCATGTCGTCGAGGTCTTTGCAGGACATGAAGAGTTTTGCTTTGGAGAATCCACAAAGCTCAGTGTACTCTTCGAATGTGTAGGTGAAGTGAGCCCCGTCGTCTTGCCATGAATCAGACTGATATGACACGCAAGCCTCTGTCGACACGGGTTGATCTTGGAGTTTTCCGGATTTGGCATCCAGGTAAAGAGTCTGGTACTGAGTTCGGCTTGGTGGGTAATTGTCTTCTGCTCGGAAAGAAATGGGAGGAGCGTTGTATCGTAGGAGAGAGAGTCGAATCTTTGGAGTGTTTTTCCAACCATTGTCATTCCCTAGGAGATAATGATCAAGGAACCTTTGCAGATCGTCGTTGGCCTCCGGAGTGTATATATCGAACCATTCCTGGGTAGGGTGGATTCGAAGCCTATTGTTTTCAAAGACTAAATTAGTCTTCTATTTCAATTACAATGGGAAGGATTGAGCCTGGGAACTTACCACTTCTCGGAAGAGTTGGAGTATTTCCAACCACGGATCGAACCCTCTGTATGCAGGCCCGTCGAGTAGCTGGCTAGAACATACATGGGGATTTCAATGTTCTGAAGTTTCGGCTTCTTATCCTCCCAATACTCGTTCATCAATGGGTACTTTTCAATCATGGTGGCTACGTCCTCACGCTTATTGTGCCCATTGAAGTTTAGCATGAGCAACTCCCAGAATTTGTAGTTTGGGATGCCACCGCGGCAGATACTCTCACGATAGAAGTCGCCAATGCCCTCCCATGGCGCAATGGCCTTGAGATGAGGAGGCTTTTCCGCTGCAATGAGCCTAAGGTCGAGTTGTTAGCTAGGCTTATCATTGAGCTGACGTGTTGTTCAAGGAAGTCGTACCACTGCGTGATTGCAAGCCAAGAATTACCGACCAGGGCTACAGACTCGTTGCACCAGTCTTGTTTGGCAATCCATTCCACAGTGTCATATCCATCCCTTGCTTCCTGTTAACCATCCAAGCAGACCGTCAGTATAACGCTAACGCAATCAACCGTGCTCGAATCGGTGCTTCATACCTGCGTTCCAAAGATAGCGATATCGCCCTCAGAGTGATAACACCCACGGGCGTCAGGCTGAACAATAACATAGCCCCGAGGACACCATTCCGCTGGGTCTGGAGCCTCGAACTTCTCCAGGCCACTCAAAGAGCTCTTGGGGACACCGAGCCAAGTGAACTCGGTTGTCTGATGGTGCCCTGCAAAGTGACATTGGTCAGATGAGTTTCCCCCAAACTGGCCCATCAGCGGTACGTACCTGAGCCTGTCTTCCCGTAAGGTGACCAGGGTAGGAGAGCCGGGAGTTTCTGGCCTTCAAGCTTAGCAGGCCGAAAGATGTCAGCGCGCAGTTTGACACCATCTCGCATCGGAATCTCCACGTCCTTTTCCCAGATGAGATCCTCTTTCAAAGCCAAGCGATCAGGTTCTCGTTGCCATCCCCGAGGCAGGGTCTGCTTCGAAGGCTTAAAATCAGTCCACCAATGATGAAAGTTGGGGTTGGCGTCTGTGTAAGCCACTTCGACTCCACCTATCTTGCGAACCATTCTGGCGGATGGTAAAATGATGTTCCCGGGGAAATAATAGTGTATTCTTAGAGATGGATAATGCAAGGCTGTTGACTCGCAATGTTTGGGCCCATGCAATGCAAAGGAGCAGTGTATATAAGTTATCTAGGGGAAAGTAGTGCTGATTTGTGTATCCGGTATTATTGCGTGGTCATCCGCGAGGGATGCATCCGGAGGTGTGAGTGGTATGGCCGGCGGGGTCGGCACTTCAGTTCTCCGAGCGGGGGTTCGTCTCCTCCGGGTGGAGGGTCCCCGAGTCGGGATGCTCCGAGTGGGTCCTCCGATAGAGGCGCTACCAGAGTGTATGGTCGACCTTGGTTGAAGTTATCTGGTCACGATCTAGTGATTCCTACCTCTCGGATCTAAGCTGCTTAATTATCTTATTGATTTGTGGCACATCTGAATTCCGGTTATTTGACATCGTTTGGCTGTCTTCTCTTCCGTCACAACAATACAACCGACCTGGCCATGGAGCTCATCAATATTCTCAAGAAATTCCGTGATGCTGAAGTAGACACGGACATCACTTGTGCCAATTGGTACACTGTTGCTGTATGAGACGACACCACGAGTTCACTTCACTCTAATCACTATTGGTCTTTCACCGGATCAGCAGTAATGACCAGATGCAGTGTCCTGACTGACTTTATTCACGATAGGCAGCAGCGATGGCAGCAGCAAGTGCAGGGCCCGATGTCCCAAAGGTCTACGAACTGGCCACAGAGGGCCTCTCACTAGAGAAGAAAATGCTGGCTCAGCGACGATTGAAGGAGGCGATTCTCAAGACTAGTTGTCTTTATGGTGTTCCTCGTTCATTGCAGGCATTGTTGCCGCTTTTCGCCACTATTCCAGATAATGAAATAGATCACTACGGACCGCGGTTCGTGCCCCCTTCATACAATTTTCGCGGTTACACATATCTCATGGCCATGGTCACTCAGATTCGAAACAGTTCATTCGGTACCCGCGCAGCAAGTCCGGGAGGAGAAAGCCACCAAATACTTCGACACTATTTGGGGAGAAGAGGCAGCCAACGTTCACCGAGAGCGGAACCACAAATATCAGCCAGACCTGTGTGAGAAGAGCTACAAGTTTCCATAGTTGCATACCACTAACATATGTGCAGATCTTCTCAATCTGGAAATGATTTACCAATGGTATTTCAGTGAAGATACTATTCTCAATCCTATTGAGACTCAAATGTGCAATGCGAGTGCTCTGATTTGTTCGAACTGTCCGGTACAGGCTATGTGGCATACACGAGGAATCGTACGACACTCTGGAACCAAGAATCAGGCAAAATTTGCCCAAGAGATTGGCTTGGCTATTGCAAGCTTGTATGATTGCAAAACTGGCGAAATCGTTCCAGTTGATGATATTGACATCGGCTCCCAAAGTGCAGAGTAATGGAGGACCGTAGTGTATATAGAGAGGCCATCAACTCATAGTCAATTAATTGTGAGGTTGATATGGAGAGACATACGGCTGCAGATTACGACCTTGACTTCTTAATATTCCTTCATCCACATCCAGTGCAATTTTCATGCAGGCGGGTTTTAAAAGATGAAACAAAGAAAGCATTGCCGTAGAAGGCATGTGAAATTGTCGAAGGCGACATTGCAATGGCAGCCTTGCGCAATTGTCAACTCATAAATGCTTGAGGTTAATCGAGATGAATCTTAGGTCTGTTATCAATTTGGATATTATACAATCCACCTTTGCCCCCCGGAATTCCGATGTGCCTTATCGTACCATCGTGAACGCTGATATAGAGACCCATTGACCCCCACCGGATCACTTTTCCGTCAGCCATAATACCCTCCATATGTCGGCAGGATATATATATACGCTACTGACCGCCAATTTTTTTTTTCGGAAGAAAACAAGGACATACTTGGACAAAAACCGAACGCAGGCATCGCCAAAGTCAAGCCTCAAACCATGGCATCAAGTCAGCAACCGCTCCCTTCAACACGTCGGATTGTCACCGGTCACAATGACGACTCGAAAGCTACGATAACTCGAGATCACTTGATTCACGGAAAGCAAACCCCACATGGACCATGGATTCAGCTACTCTGGTCCAGCGACTCTTTGCCACCAGATGTCAGCTCGGCCGAAGATCTCGGCCTCGTTGATACGGGCATGTCCAATGATGGAACTATCGTGCGCATCGTGGACTTCCCTCCAAAATCCACTGGACTGGTCCACCGTTCAATCACTCTGGATTACATATTTGTCCTCAAGGGAACTGTCACACTGCGGCTGGATGATGGCTCTGGCACCAGTGTCCAAACAGGCGAGTCGGTGATCCAGCAAGCAACCATGCACAGCTGGGATAACGAGACGGATGGGTGGGCCAGGTTACTGTGTGTCTTGATCGCGTCAAAGAAGCCTGTGGTCAACGGCCAGACTCTCGAAAAGCATGTCCCATTCAACGTCTGATCATTAGCATCGACTAGACTAGATAGACTGCTGGGTTTCAAATTTACTATCTGGACAAGATGTTAAACATATTGTAAATTGCCCAGGTCCCGCATCAAACTAGTCAAGTTTTCCAGCAGGGGTGGAAGTGGATGCGCTTTCGAAGGGAAGTTGGTTCTGAAGACATCCGCGATCAGTCTAGAGATCATCCTCGGATCACCGAGCTCCTCAAACCCATACTCTATATGTAGAAAGGGACGCCCATAGCCAGTTCGAAGAAACATTTGCACTTCCGGTGTGTCCTCCTTGTCCAAAAATACCCGCTGAATGTTGTTTTGGGATGGTGGTGCTAGCTGACTAGACACCGTCTCTGTTTCTGCAGGCGGTGCCGTACCACCTGAAGCTGGAACACGTGTCTCCTGATTGCTGTCGCAAATTGGTTCTCTTTGCTGGCTTCCCAACTCGGGAGCTGGACTGCCGCCTCTGGACGCTTGAACCTTTCGCTTCATTATCGTGAACATCCACAAACTCAAACATGCCTGGTAGACTGCAATTGCGTGAAAGCCGCTGAGCTGGGTAGGTGGGAAAGATCTTGCGGCCTTGATCACCTGTCCAGCATGCCAAAGCGCATAATATTTGTCCTCGTTATGAATCCACTCGCGAAGACGAGGCAACGCGTGCAAGACTTCTTCATCTCCGTAACGACCAGCGAATCTCTGCACCTCGTCGGAGGATATATATAGCGACATCATCAAGAATTCGCTGATGAGCTTGGCTTCTGGTGAGAGTGCTCCGATCAATTCTAGCTTTAGTGTTGTTGTTTGGACAAGCTTCAACAGCTCTTGTCGTTGAGCTTCCACCCAGAGGCTTCCTGAGCCCCGCGAAAGAGACGAAGTTCCGGTCATGTTAAAAGTCCTTGAATCGACATAAGACCAGACTCGCCCCCATAGAACATAAAGAATGACAGGTGCACTGAACGCCACATCGATTATCTCCTTTTCCACTCCGAGCTTGGATGCATCGTGCATCGCATCGAGGAGGGCAACTGATACAGAGGGCTTCGACTTGATGAAGTACCTCGCCTTCCACTCTTCCGGAGTTTTCGCATCCCAAAGATCGCGAGCGGCGGGCAAGTAGAAGCTAATCTCAAGGCCAGACCAAACTGGGGCCCGGTTAAAGGCAATAGAGCTGCGCATTTCGTTTCTGAGAAGCCGAAGGACGAATCTACACAAGTGTTATGAAAGAGTCATGCAGTCTATCCAGTGGGAAACGAACCGTTTAA
The DNA here is from genome assembly GCA_011426275.1 of Dactylonectria torresensis. Taxonomy (NCBI): domain Eukaryota; kingdom Fungi; phylum Ascomycota; class Sordariomycetes; order Hypocreales; family Nectriaceae; genus Dactylonectria; species Dactylonectria torresensis. The sequence continues at coordinate 52,698 of VYKG01000291.1, read as the reverse complement.
AAGACTCCTGTTCCACCCACTTTAGCCACTTTTGTTTGAGGGGCTCTCCCTCATCATCGCGGGACGGAGTGGACTGGGGTACGTAGAAGCTCTGTCTGAATGCTCCTGCTCTGCGGAGCATCTAAATCGTTCAAAGTCAGGGAGAGCCGGTGTTGAAGAGAATTACGAAAGACTTACTGTGGGAACAGTATGAGCGAAACCTTCGCCAATTTCCATTTTCCGTCGAAATCCACTCCAGAGTCCAATCTCAATCCAAATGAGGAACGTTTGATTGACCTGGAGATCGCGGATCAAGCGGTTATCTTCATCGACATCGCTGCAGATCGAAAGGCGGACAATCTCTTGTAAGGCTAAACCCATCTTCCAGACATTGGGAACGGCGAACAAGGTGGAGCCAGCTGCTACGATGCCAGCTAGTAGGTTGCTTCTGCACCTATCTGGATCGAAGGTCGCGACGTGGATCCACGAGTCGGAGGTGTCGTTCTGTCGGACGAAAAATGCTTGCACTAACAGATTGAGTAAGTTGAAGGATGGGAAAGACCTGATCTTCAAGTTGGAGGTGGAGAACTTGAGCACTATAGACAGCATCTCGTCCCTTGATGCGGCATCGCGTAACCTGGGAGCTCTGAATGTCGACTGCTTTGGGGAACTGAGTTCTTCGGACTGCATCAGTTGTGTCTCGTCAACAGAGAGCTGTGTGCCCTCGGAGTAGGCGTGATCCTTGTTCGCAGGTGTCCAAAGCCAGGGAGATCTTTTGAAAGCCTCGTAGCCCAATGTTCTGGCACGACTCGAGCCATCTTGGACTGTGCTTGGTGATCCGGTCTGCCCGTTGGCCAAATTATCTCCCGTCGAAGGCTGCGGAAGAGCCATGGTATCGTCGGATAACGCATTCATGAAGGACTCGGAATACAGGCTTTGCAGCGTATCGTCAAACCTGAATTCAGTGTCCTGGTACATGGAGAAGATGTCCACAGGAAAAGTGAAGTCGACCAAGTCGATGTCGGGCATGAAAGGCTCATGGACGTGATCCCCTGTGGGGATTTGAGCGAGGTCAAGCGGTGCGGCGAAGAGGTCGCTTGGTGGATTCATCATAGGATTGCTAGGGGGAACACTCGGATTGGCAAGATCTTGAGGTACGTTTTGGATGGGTGTATCCAGAACAGCAACAGAAACTGAACTCGGTTTCGCGTTCCAAGTCTCCTCCAAATCCGGATCCATGTCCTCGGAGTCGATTTCACCGTCGTCGTCTTGGGCGGCATTGTTCCCAGTTTCGCGTGCAGACTCTTCGTTACGCAGACGAGCCATGATGGCACGGTTTCTCCGCCTAGGGGCGCCGTCGATACAAGGGATTCCCTTGAACTCGCACCGTTGGCAAGGCCGTTGATTGCTGCATTTTGTTTTGGACGATATACAACTCTCACAGGCCTGTGCAGCGCGTTCCATACCCCGTGGCTTGGAACTGCCGTTATCTGAGAGATCATGAGTGGCCAAATGACGACTTAGCAGATCTCTTGAAAAGTGACGCAATGCTCGTTAGCAACTTGTTGCCAAGGATAGCTCAAAATTCACATTCAGACGATGCTTCTAGGGTTCACTCTTACCTTCTATTGAAGCGTCTGGGACAGCGTGGACAAGCATGATGGCGGAAGTTCTGGTCTTTGTTGCGTGTCAGCCACGAATTAAATAGCTTCTCGCAAGATAGATAGACAAAACAGACGTACGAGAAAGCTCATGACGCCTCAAATGATCCAAGCGTTCGTAACATCGTGAGCATACCGAGCACTGGTGAGGAGGCGGGTGAGGCGGCGGGTGAGGCGGCGGGTGAGGCGGCGGATACTGCGGGTTGTGGCTGTGGTGGCTGGTGATGGTACCGACAGGCGATGATTCTGCCTCGATGCTGGTGACCGGAGATGGAATTGAGGCAACAATTTGATCCGACGGTGCCGTTTCCGTCGCAGAAGATGGCATGTTCATGGCTATGCCCCGGAGAAGTTCAAGCTGGATGGCTCGAGACTCGAGACTCGAGGGGCCAGGAGTGGGTTTTGACGAGGCATGGTGTGGCGCATTTCGGCCGGAGAGGTGGAGGTGGCGCAACAGTGTGAGGCTGTCAAATCGGTTTGTCCGCGGAGAGGTCCAGGGTAGCCGTTCTGTCAACTCCGGATGTCTAAGTACGCTTCTAAACTAATATCTCATCAAGTTTACATCTTTTGGTAATCTTCTGGCTTCCAATTATCCCAAAAAAATTTTTTTTATTTATTTTTTATTTTTAATTTTGTGCCTCACATCATGGATACCCAGACTTGCAAAACGCCTTCCGGGCTTGCACCCGTCCACTTTTTCTCTCATGGGTCCACGGCCATGCTGGGAGAGCAGTCAGAATCAGCAGATTACTGGAAGAAATGCGGCGATACCGCATTGGCTAATGGCATTGAACATGTCGTAATCATGGCAAGATTTCTTCCTATTCTAACTTCTCGTTTGTGTTGCTCCTAACCCAGATCAGGGTGCCCACTGGGCTGCTATCAATGATGAGATTCACGTTGCAACAAACCCAAACCCTACAAAGGCCCCAATTGGTGGCGTTCACCCTCGAAAATACGTCGACTATAAGCTCAACCCAGATCTTCCCATGGCGGACCGCGTCATCGACATACTGAAAAGCAAGGGCTTCGACTGCAAACCCAACCCAGACTTCACGTGGATCCATGATGTCTATCTGATCCTCATTCGCACCTTTCCCAACGGGTGTCCCCCAACAACAATTATCAGCATGAACGCTCGTTTCGATCCTCATTACCACATGCGTGTCGGTACCGCACTACGCCATCTGCGTCGTGAGCGGAACGTTCTCTTCATTGGGTCTGGTGGTGCCGTGCATAATCTTTATCGAAACATCTGGACGCCTCTCCTCAACTCAGCTGATAACTTTGCTATGGAAACACCGCCGGGTAACTGGGCTCTGGACTTTAGACAGGAGTTCGAAGATGCCATTACAAAGAATACCGGACCGTCTTTACGAAAGGCTATGACGATGCTAATGAAGCTACCCATGTATCGTGACGCCCATGCCACTGATGATCACATCATGCCAGCTATGTTTGTGGCAGGGTTAGTTGGCTCAGTAGAGGATACTGGAACTCCTGTTAAGCTGGGTGCGGAAGATTGGGAACTGACAAACATGTGCAATTCCCAATACACGTTGGGTTCTTGGAATGCACTGAAGGCTGTCTGAGGAATTAATTTGTATGGTATCGGTTCATAGTTTTCAATTGTTCAAGGTCAGACGTAAACTATATTTTGAAGTTATGAGCTTTCCTATGACTATGTTGGCATATTATACGTGATCATGATGGATGACTGAAGTCTGTCACACTGAAGCCTAGATGGATAGCTCTTCGACTAAAGTGCGTTGATGCGAAACGCAATCTCCGTTAGTACAAGCACAAGCTAGCTCCTATGGCGGGATAGAGACACATAATCAAACCATGGAGATTGCGTCAGCAGTCACAATGTGTTTCAAAATCTTTGAGGATATATTCCATTCCCAGGGCAAGTAGTAAAAGGCTGCCAGATCCAAGGATGCAATCCAGAGAAATCATCACTTAATTCCTATTCAAGCCACTGATACGTACAGCCCAGCCTCCATAATTATTACTCCTCCAGAAGCTTCTTAGCGTATAGGAAGGCGTCATGGTCAAAGTTCTTGGCCGAGAACTCCATGGGGTTCATGCTGAAGCCACCAACCTCGTCCTCGTCGCTTGTCTGGAACGCCATCTGTCGCGAAAAGTTTTGCACCATGGTAGCCCGATCGTAGCGAGCCTTCATGTAAAGCTTCAATCGATCCGGAACATCCTCAGGCTTTGTACCGAGAGGGAATAGAGCACCGAGGGCGGCACCATCTTCAATGGCCTGCGCTCCTCCCTGGCCTTGATGTGGCAGGAATGGGTGCGCAGCATCACCGAGAAGTGCAGCAGAGCCGTTGACCCAAGTGCCTAGGGCCCGTCGGTCGTACAGTCGCCAGAGCTTTATGCTGGCAGGATCGGCCATACTAAGGAGTGCTTTAACTTGCTTGGAATAGCTGTCGAAAACACGCAGTACGTGGTCGGCTGACGCAGCATTGTTCCAACCTGATAGAAATGTGTCAGTGATACCCTTTACGCGCGAAGCGAGTGAAACGCTGACCTTCAGTACTTCCTTGGCTGTCAGAATCTGGATGAAGACAAACAAAGTTGAGCTCAGTGTTGTGCCTAACGCGAAGAATCAGAACCGTTTCCCATCTGGGTTTGTAGGAAAGTGGTGTAAAATGCTTACCGGCAAGGATATATGACCAATCTACGATTCTTTCCTTCCCACAATTGTAGCTCACCAGGCCTATCCACGAGAGGCGCCGTCTCTGGGTCTGCCTTTACCTTGCTAATGGGGACAAGGAACCTGAACGCGCTGCCTCCGGATGGGAAAGTAGGTATATCCTCGCCACTAATGATAGGCCTGAGAGTCGACTAAAACATAAGCGAAGGTGTCAGTACGTGTATTGGTGAGGCAGGAGATGTCAAAATGTTGTAATCTTACGTGTACACCGTCCGCACCGATGAGTACATCACCCTTGTGGACGTTACCATTTTCGAGGGTAATGGATGCTTCAGCCGGGTCACATGAAGCTACTTTGCTGCAGAGAGATAGCTTCGCTGGTGCACCTGGGCCCTCATCAGAGGTTGCCGCGGTTTTAAGGGCTTCATGGAGGTCGACTCGGTGACTGAGTTGCCAAGGCTACCAATAGTAAGTCTAATTTCGCAATCTTGATTAAGGTGATAAAACCTACCCAGCCATACTTGTCCTTGATACCTTCAATATGTTTGCGACTGATGACATCTCCCTGAGAGCTGAATACAGTAACCTGCAGGATGAATTTAGTTAGACCTGTGAAATCCGTATCAAGTGATAGGAGCACGTACCCATTCGGTATCATTGGCTCCAAAAGTCTCGGGCTTAAGACCAAAGCGTCGCAACACGCCGTTGACATTGGGTGGCAAGTGGATGGCGGCCCCGACTTCAACGGCAAAGCGGCTTGACTCAAAAATCTGTGTCCATCATTTAGCATGACAAGGCTATTAATCTAGTACACGATCATGTACCTCAACTATGTGGCCCGCTTGGCGAAGGGCAATGGCCGCAGAGAGCCCTCCAATGCCAGCACCGGCAATTAGGACCCTGAGTGGTTTGGCTGAGTGCCCATTAGTTCCATTGGTGGCTGACATGGTGTATGTGTTGGCGAGCGTTTTATGATGTCAGATAATACTATGGTGATACAGTTTTGGTGATCATTTCTATTGAATTGAACGCCGTGTCTTATAATATGTACCAACCTCTTCATCAGCTTCACCACCATTGGGCCCCCAAGTCCGAATGTCAGAGGCCCCCCACCATGGACCCGGAGTATCTGATTGAATTTCGGAAATACTTTCGGATGACGTGCATTCCGAGAGGAGAGTAAGGCATCGGAGTTCAGACGCCGGAAGCAGTGGAGGCTTTGCGTCGCTGTCGGATTGAATGGCACGGCAGCCTCGCTTCGAGGAGCAATCTATGAAGCTCGTGTTTACAACACCACCGGAGACGCGTAGGCAGAATTCGATTATCCGTAAAGCGGCTTGAAATTTGCCTCGCGTAGTTTGACTAAGACTATAATCCAGACACAGCCCTCCTGCCAGCTCAAGTACAGCAATGTGATTTTGCAGCCTTGTACGGTCCTCTCCCCGCCGACCACACGTCCAAGCACTGCATAGAATAGATACATGATATCATGACTGATAATTATCGTCCTTTCTAGGAGCATACAATAATTTGGCGTTTACCACGGATCAGCAGGACACCACTTCCAGCAAATTTAAGAGTGCTTGTTCCCACTCTCAGCCCACGGTTGTGTAAGCCGTCGGATTTGTTTCCCGAAGAAAAAGATGGGAAGACCGAGTGCTCCCAATACGCCCAGGATTATGGCACAGATGTTGAAAGCGCCGTCATATCCCTGACTCTGCACGAACTCAAGCGAGCCGTATGAAACTCCAAACGAGATCACGCCTCGAGCAAAGCAGAGAACGACCAAAGCAGCATCACTTCGAGCGGGATAGCTGTCGATGGCATACGTGAAAGAGGCAACAACGATACCAACAAAGCCGAAAAACTCGGCGTTGAATGTGACTGCGATGGCCGACCAGTGCCAGTTCTCAGGATGTTCACAAGCCTGTCCGAAGATGACAGTGCTGATGATTGCTACCAGGAAGGGTAGAATGAGGGGAATGAGACGATATTCGGGCTGAAGCCAATGGTCAGATAAACAATCTCCAAAGAAACTTTTGCTCATTCTGGATGGAGAGACTCACCTCGGCGACACCATTGTTTCTCTTGCTCAGTACCTTGACAATGAAATCGCTGAGATAGCCTTGAGCAGGGACGACAACCATGGAGACAATAATCTGCCCAGCAAATAGGAACCCCAGGTATTCAGGCTTGAAGTTATAGGGTGGCTGGAGAAGAACCCCAGCAAAGACGGCACCGAAAATGACAAAAATGCCGAGGAATGCACCGCTGCACAGCACGAGCCAAAATATGTTGGGGAATAGAGACACTTGGCCCATTTGCTTCCAGCAATCGATTGCGTCTTGCCAGCGAGGCTTGTTCTGGAACAAAGCAATATCGTAGGCAAAAGTACGGGCAGGGTAGTTTTCGAAATCAATGGCTGGGCGGTGTCGGCTGGTGACTGGGTGGAGTCCTTGGTGGCATGCATCGTCGTTGACGTCTTTTCCATCTTGCGAAGCTGCTCCAACTATAGGAAAGGTGGGTGTTAGTTGAAACAAAATAGAGGCGTCGAAATTGGTAGAAACGTACTGATCGAAGCCTTGGATCGAGGATATCTTGTTTCGGGTACAAGGAAGACAGCGGCAATGAGGCAGACACCATTGACGATGCCGAACATGCCATACCACCAGCGCCAGCCCAAGTTTGTAGCCAAGTAGGAACTGGCGACAGTCAGACACGCGGTGCCGAGTACCTGGGCCGCGCAGAACCAAGCAATCTTGGATCCTCTTTCATGAAGGAAATACACTTCCTGTACGCAGTTTGAGATGAGTAAGTCCAACTGGTCAATCATGACCTAAAGATTGAGATGTTGGTTGAGACGAACCTGGACCATGATGGGGCAGAGGGCTTCGGCTTGGCCAGCAGCAAGACTCATAATGTTACGGCCAGCGATGTGTGAGCTCAAGGACTTGCTGAAGGCACACCAAATGCAGCAAGTAACCAGCAAAAGCAGCGACAGGAGATAGATGGGTCTTCGGCCGATAGCATGGGCCACAGGAACGAAGATGAAGTTGCCAAGACCGATGAAGAGGGCAGGGTAGGTGATGAGATCGCTGGTGCGAGAATCGTGGTCGTATTCGGCCTCAACGACAGGCAGAATGGCACCAAAGGACGATGCCATGAGGGTGGCGGTGGCTGCGAAGACGGAAACGTTGACAACCAAAACAATCTTGCGCCATTCGGGAAGATTGAGAGGATCTCGGGGATCCGTCGACGGGGTCGGGACGAGAACAACATCGCCGTCATCTTCGAAGAGCTTGACTGTGCCAACAACTTCGCGTTGGGCTGGTTCGTTGAGTGTATTCGCATTCTCGACGTGGGCCGTCGGAAGAGTCTTGTCGGCGTCCATGACGGATGGGTTGTAGTGCAGTGACAATGCACTGAAGGAAGGGGAATGTAGTTGGACTGAGGCTCAAAAAGCGGTGTTCAGCGTTGGGATAAACAAGTGAGTAGAGATATCTGGACGGCTTCTCTTGATGCCTGCTCCAAGTCCAGCCATACGAGCGGAATGAAGAGGTTCTTGTAGTAGCCGGTAGACATGGCTCATCAAAAGTAGAAGCCAAAGCAGAGCCAAGCGGAATGATTGCAAATTGTCATGACCTGCTCCTCACCTCCATCCGGCTCAAGCAACTTCCAACCCCACGGGGATTCCCCACAACTCTAGGAGGAAGAAAGAGAGGAGCCGGTGGGGAGAATGCAAGCCCCTCCAGCCCCGATGCTTGTACCCGGTAGAAACCCAGCCACTAATCGCTTTTGCTTATAATTCCCCTCATTTCCGGCCCTCGATTTGCCACTACTTGGTCCGTTGCCCGCGAAATCGCGGAGAAAGCTGCAACGAAGAGCTCGACACACTCGGCCGGTGCATTCGGCATTCGGACCAGCCATTGAAACGGCATAGTTTGATACTGGTCAGTCTTCCGTCAGTCTCAAGCTTGGCAGCGAGCCACTCCGCATTTCTCAGGGAATATCTCCTGGCCTGTTCAGTGTCCACTGGCCCTGAAGGCTGCCCTGAAGTCGCGGATCTAGCAGCATGTCCGGCTCTCGACCTGCTGCCAGAAGACGTGGTCGCGCATGTGATGAATGTGCTCGCCGCAGAATTCGATGTGGACCAGAGCGTCCCTGTCTATCTTGTCTTCAGCGAGGCATCGCTCGATTTTGCGATGTTCCCGCCTACACGAATAACAGGTGAGTTGAGTCGTTATTATTTGTCCACTTTTCTTGCCATCTTCTCTTGCCATGAGCCTGTGCTACCCCTGCTTGTTGGCTGAAGCATTAGCCTCGCCCACTGTTCCCTGTCCGTCTCTCACATATTCTCAAGCTTGAGCTCCAACTCTGGGTCCATCGGTGAACCCCGCCCGCGCATTCGGGCTCCTATGAAGGAGCCTGTAAATGCAGATATTGCAGTTCTTCGTGAGCGTATCGCCGATCTTGAAGAGCAGCTGGCTCGAGTCCAAAGGCGTCCCGATGCTGTCTCCGATGAGCAAGGTTATCCGCCCGTTTTAGGAGTCACCTATGACATTGAAGAGCTGGATTATTCCATGGACCACCTCAACTTGGGTCTCGCAGCTGGACCCCACACTTCAAAACAAGAAGTCGAGCCATCTTTAGGACCGCAGAATAGTCTTACTCGATTCACCCTTCCCTCGAGGGGTACCAGCACCGCAATTATTCACTTTGTCTTGGAACAGCTGAGTTGGCTCCATTGCGCGTTGATGGCCAGTGACTTTGTCATTGAGCACGAGAAATTTTGGGACACCATTGAAACCAATCAAGGTCAACATCGAATCCCTGATAATTTCGCAACCATATACTATGCTACACTGTCCGTAAGTCTCCTGAGTGATGTGAACTTGGTGTGGCGACTGACAGGAGGTGCATTTGTTCTAGGTCGGACTTTTTTACATCGACACGCACCATGATACCGTCCTGAATTTTAGCTTTCATGGTTCAGCCAACCCAAAATTGGCCGTACCAACATCTGGTGAAGATCTCACGACCTTGTCCCGTTACTGGTATTGGGCTGCGCTTCAGGATCTCGACGACAACGACTTTCTAGGCACACCGAAGCTGTCTACCATCCAGGTCATCGCCATACTCACCATGGTAAATTCCAGCTTTGGGCAAAATAGCCGTGAATGGATGTTGATGGCTGTTGCGGTAAACATGGCTAGGATGTTCCACATGCACCGACTTGGAAGCGAGCAGACGCTCTCGCCAAGTATCGCTAAACTCCCACAATGGCGCACCATCGGAAAAAGAAACCTAGGGCGACGTTTGTGGTGGACATTAGTTATATGCGACTGGTTAGTTCCTGTAGAATTTGCTCTTCCTCTTTTATATTGTGCTCACTGTTGTCTAGGATGGGTGTAATGAGCCATCGTCCAGCCATTTCACCCCATAGCTTTGACACTATTCTCGACCCAAACTCTGAACCCGATGACGCTATCATATCCAGTTCATTCAATGAATCCCGGAAACCACCATCCAGTCTACATTACCACCAATTGATGGCCAAACTTGCCGGGGTTCTCCGAACATACGTCAAGAATGGTCGTAGTTACGCCCCCAAGAACCTGATAGCGGCCATGCACGAGGTTGAACAGTTGGATAGAGAATCCCCTGAACATTTAAAACGAGTAATGTCTCTGTCAGAAAGAAGCAGCAGTTTGGAGGCCGCATTTCCGTGGATCGAGCTACAAAGGTACCTTGCTGTCCATGCAGTACAATTTATTCGATTGACAATAGCGCGCTTCTTCTTCACCCGCTGGATGAAGCGCCAACCTGACCCAGAAGGACTCCATCTGAAAGCTTGTCAGGCAGCAGAGATTATCGTAGCAGAGAAGATGCGACCTGTGTCTACTATGTATCGGAAGAGCTGGTACGAGATAACGCCTTGACCCAAGTCAAGCCTAAAGGGCTGTCGAAGCTAACAGTTGGGAATCATAGGATTGTATGTGCTGCAACAGTAGCCGCCGGCGTCTTTCTATGTCTAGACTTGTTATTCTTTAGTACCGGCGAAGACGTTGAGCAAATGCGGACTCGACGAGAGTCAGTGCAGATATGTATCGATCATTTGCGGCAGATGGGATCGACAAACGTGGTGACACAACGGGGCTCAGTGGTTCTTGAGGCTCTACTTGAGATTCAATCGACATGGCCTCGGACCACGGTGCCAGATCATGACTCTTTGCAGCGAGTTATCGAGCAGGTCATCCAAGCGCAGAGACTGGGTTCAGAACACGAACCAAGATGGACTCGTCCTCTACCCTCTGATGGAAAACTATCGATAAATGACCACCTTAACCAGATTGACTCACAGTCATGGGACCCATTCATCACCGCCTCGCCGAGTCAGAGACTTGATCTGCCGACAGGCTTCACTCCGTTTGAGGTCGACCGAAGCCCTAGTTTTCGGGAAGACTCAGCAGACGAGCAGCTGAGTACTCTAGCCCCGGAAATCGCGGTCTCCAACCCTGAACGTGCTTGGGATTATCTAATGGGCGGCAATCGCCCAACGCCAAACGAAGGACAATCGGAAAACATGGACTTGGAGGAACTAGAAGACTTTGATAACCCGTTTCAGTTCAGCGAAACGTTGTATAATATGACAAACTGAACTGGGACGAAAATTTGGCATTCTGCCCTGTATTGCTCATACCATGTCATATTCAGATAATGAGACGGTCTAGGTGACACTTCAAGAGAAAACATCACAACACACGCAACTAGCAGCCCAACAACAAGGCACGTTACCTGATATGACATCCCACATACCGAGCCTCATATCATGAGTGCTTGATACATGAATAGATTTACTTACATATTCGTTTCATCTTGTAAGCTACAAGGCGGCCTAATTAGATGACGATTGCGTCTACAAAATCGAATGGGAAGAAATCTCGATGGCAGAATTTCTTGATACATTGCTTATATTCTTGAGTATGCTAAATGAGTGTATGGGACTTTAATTAACTTAAAAGACTGGCAGGAGTTCGTTTCCAGGCAATCCTCTCCTTATTTGAACCTCTAATACTTCTCAACACCCGCAAGGCGAAGGAGCTGAGGAGTCAACTCGGGCTTTTCAAGCGGCTCCTCTCTCTCAGCTGGGTCAACCTTGCCATCAATCTTGGCCTTACCATGAGAGTGCAAGTTGCAATGCGGCCAGTGGGTCGTAGTCTCCCATCGCTTAAAGATCTCAGCCTTCTTCTGGCGATCCTCCTCAGACATGAAGGCAGCAGGGGTGAAGCAGGCGTAGATGATGGTGCGAATCTCGTCGCTCTCGGGGAACTGAGCATAGTGCATCGAACGGCTGTCCCAGAGGATCAAGTCGCCTGGCTCGGCGCAGACCTTGATAAGCTCGCAGCCCCGCTCCTTGAACCAAGGCAGATGGTGGTCCTTGAAAGGATAGAAGTCGTAGTGTTTGGCACCGATGCCCTGGCTGCGGTCCGGAGGGTTGAGGGCGAAGAACTCGTCAAAGAGCTTGGAGGAACCCTTCATGAGCAAGAGGCCTCCATCTTTGGGACCTGCGCGAGATAGGTTGATGATGCCCTGGACGCAGGAGAGACCCTTTCTCTCAGGGGCCTGGTCAACATGAGGCCAGGGAGACCAAGACACATCCTTGCGACCAGGGAAAGTGATGTTGACAGTGTCAAAAGACACGGTCAGCTCCTTGGTTCCCCAGATCTTTTGGAAAGCCTCAAGCACGCCAGGCTCCTGACGCGCCTCCCAGACATATTTCTCATGGGCAGCACAATAGTGGAGATACATTCCGGCCTTGAAGCTTTGAGGAAGGTGCTCCTCAGTCCAGGTCGAAGGATCATTCAAGTCCAGTCCCTTGTCGAAACTGGTGATCCAATCGAGCATCTTCTGGCGATAGCTGACAGCGCGGTCGTTGGGGATGACGCCCTTCAGGACGACGTAACCATCGCGGAAGAAGTCATCCCGCCAGTCGCCAAAGCTTTGAAGGGAGTAATCATCGAGGCTAGCAACAGCCGTGCCAGGAGTCTGAGTAGTGGTGGTTGTAGACATGGTTAAACGATGGTTTAACTTGATAGATGCGGTGTTGGGTGGAAAAGATGTCAAAACAAGTGAATTGTTATTGATGAGTGGATTGCTTGTCCAGATGCCAATACAGGGAATTACACAAGAGGATTAATATACTCTCATCATCATAGTCTACGAATACACGCATCATACATCATACCGCAGAGGAGAACTATGTTAGGGCTCTCAAGGCACCAGGATTTACTACTCCGCGGGGAGGCAATCGCGCGGGCCCGTGGTTGTAGAGAGAATCAACCGGGCACGTCTTTCCCCGTGGGGATGAGATGCGGGGGAATGAATGAACATGCAAGATGCCGGCAATGTTTCGGCATATGAAGACTTGCAGTCCCGTTGTCATGATCATTTCCATCCATCGGATTTGCTGCCACCCACACGGAATAGCTCCGGTGGGGGGTTTGTGTCGGATCTTGCTTTGAAGCGGATCATTACTCCGCGGGCAACTAACCCCTCCAATGAATGCTGAACAATAGTGACTCACCAGGGTCTAAACCTTAGCCGTTATAGGGTCGTGGTAAATGGTCTTGCGGGGCCGAAAGAAAGGCTTCTATCGAGATGAAGCTGCATAAGAGCGTCACTCTCAGTCGCCCGAAACAATATCGATGTAGCACAAGTTCCTTCATCCTCAATTACTGTTCTCATTTCTTTCCACCCTGCAGCCACCTGATAGCTGCTAGTTTCGAAATGCCTTCTGTTCAGCCTCTTCAGGTTGCAAATCTGCAAATTGCGGAACCCAGTGTTGGCCATAATGGCTACCAGGGTTTCAACCCACGCACCGAAGTTCTCCCCAAGGGATGGAATGGCTTCAATTCTCGTCCTCTCTCAGAAGATCTTGTTGTTGAACATGATTTCGGCATTAAAGTCCGAGATGGATGCACCCTGTACTGCGATATCTACCGCCCAGCCAAATCCTCGGAAAAAGTCCCCGCCATTGTCTGTTGGAGCCCCTTTGGGAAAAAGCACAACGGAATTGGAATGATGAATAGATTGCCATGGAATATCGGCATCCAACCTGGTGACCTCAGTGGCCTTGAGCGCTTTGAAGGCCCCGACCCAGCGGAATACTGCCCCCGCGGGTTTGCCATTGTCAACGTGGACGCCCGTGGAGCTGGGAATTCAGATGGAAGCATCGTAATCATGGGAACACAGGAGGGTGAGGACGGCCACGATGTCATCGAAAGCCTCGCCAAACTTGACTGGTGTAACGGAAATATCGGGCTTGCTGGAAATTCTCATCTGGGTATTGTGCAATGGTTTATTGCTGCCACGCGCCCTCCGTCTCTCAAAGCCATTGCCCCTTGGGAAGCCTGTGGCGATCTTTACCGCGAACAATTCGTCCGAGGTGGCGCGTGGGACAACGGATTGTTTGATCTCATTACTCGCCAAGTTATTCGAGGACACCATGGTCTTGAAGATTTCCGAGAGATGTACCGGCGTTCCCAGACGATGAATCCTTACTGGGCAGACAAGCGCGCAAACATCAAAAACATCAACATCCCTACCTATGTTGTCGCGTCATATTCGACATTCGTCCACACCATGGGCTCAGTGCGAGGATGGCTTGATGTCCAGACAGACGAGAAGTGGCTTCGCTGGGATCCATACCAGGAGTGGTATGACTTGTGGTGCGTCGATGAGTCCAAGGAAGAGCTGTCACAGTTCTTCGGATACTACCTCAAGGGTCAAAAACAAAACGGGTGGGACAAGACCCCCAAAGTTCGTATGAGCAGCCTTCGCTTTGGGGATCAGGAGCCCATCTATCCGATCGTGGAAGACGACTTTCCTATTCCCAGGACCGAATACCGAGAACTCTTCTTCGCCGAAAATGGCCAGCTCCAATTCAATGCCCCTTCTCAAGATTCCCACGTTCAATATGACACAGAAGTTGGTACAGCCGGCGAGCCGATTGACTTTGTCGGATTCAAGCACACCTTCACGAACAAGACTCGATTGATGGGCTTGCCCAAGGCAGTGGTTTACGTCTCTTGCGATAGTCTCGACGATTTAGTCATCTATGTCTTGATACGAAAGCTCGACCGCGACGGCAAGGAGCTTCTCAACCTCAACCTTCCGTGGAAAGCCGCACCGTACGACAAGATGGGAGACATCCCTGTCAAAGAGCTGAGCAACTTGCTGTTGTATTTCGGGCCACTCGGCGTGCTCCGAGCGAGCCATCGTGAAATCGACCCGTCAATGTCGATTCACCCGCAATACCCCTTCCACACGCATTCAAACGTGCAAAAGGTTCCGCCAGGCGAGGTTGTTGAGCTCGAAATCGGCCTATGGGCTATGGGAATCGATTTCGAGGAAGGTGAGAGTTTGAGGGTTCAAATTTCAGGCCAGTATCCTCTCATCCCGGAGTACAAGGAGGCGAAAGCTGCGCCAGTCGAGGAACGCAACAAAGGAGCCCACGAGGTTCATTATGGCGGTCGTTACCCGAGCCGGGTCATCCTGCCCTTTGTCTAGACTAGTATACTAGTGAATACTATTTTATTATAAGATGATAAGAAAAAAAGCACATGAGGCACTGAGATTTCCATTTTCCCCATGTGAAACTGACCAGAGTTGTACTATAGAACTTAGTTTATCAAGTCAAGTGGTGCAATTGGTTGTAAGGGTTGGTAACCACCAGGCTTTCTCAGGCTGATAAACTGAGATCGGAGACGGATGTGAGAAAATAAGTTTTGTCTGTATTCTAGACTTTCATTCGATGAGTGCTAGGCGAGCCATCGCCGAAAGCTCCTATAATTTTCAGCTAGCTAGAAAGGATCTGATGATTACTTCCGGACAACATATGTTGTGAGCAACTCTACAGCATCAAGAACGATATCTGAATTCTCTCATTGTATTTCTAAAAAAATTTCTATGGTCTATCCATAGACCTGGAAAATTCGACCTTCCATCATGACGAGACAGGTGGGATGATAGGGAGCGTAACATAATTCTCCCGGCCCTCCCCGAAATGGATGGAATTAGTTCCCTTAAAGATAGCCTCAGGGCTGTGGCCATAGTTAGTTAACATACGCCTGGAATAATTGAATAGGTCAATGGGATGAGGTACATACCGATCGACGGTGTTTGTATGCTGAAATAATCCGCATCCTTGAGTGTCACCAGAGCCGACCTCAAAAATCAATTTGCCACCCGTTTCGACGATGACGTTGGTTGGCCAAAGCTCAACCTGAACAGAATACACTTCATTGTTCTTGACCGGCTGGACATCCGTTGAGAGGTACTCCCGGTAAGGCAAGAACGGAAGGTTCCGAGGATGATTCTCGTTGATCTTGCGAAGACTGACGCGAAGCCAACCTTTGCAAACAGGAACATTGTCTCCAGATGAACCTGTGTAAAAGACCTCGTTTCCTTCTGGAGAAATATGACGGAGGGTAACGAAAAGATCGATATCTAGGTTGTCCCAAGGTCCTTCAGCAGAGTCAACCGAAACGTTGAGTTGAGCAACGATGTGCCCAGTGATCTCGGTTTCAGTTTCAAACGGTGTTGTTGTGAATTGTACAAGCTGAGGGTTCTTCAAGGAACCGAGTGCTTTGTATGAGATGGTAGCTTTGGCGCTTTGGGCAGCCTTCCGATTACTGAGACCGTGCTTGCTGTCCAGGAAATACTTGGTGTATTGTGTCCGCTTGATGGGCCACTCCTGCTCATCACGACTGGTGAATCGCTTCTCTCCCTCCGGGTTGTTGAAGCCAACATCTCCCTTTCGCAAACGAATGCTGACTGGAGCAACTTGGCCTGTGGTCCACCCGTCCTTGTCTTGACCTTTGAGAAACGCATCGAGGAAGCTCTTTTGCACCTTGACTTCCTCGGGGTAGTAAAAGGGGAGGTCATGTCGACCAACAAGAAAGCGGAGAAATTTGAACTTGGAACCAGCCCAAAGATAGCCTTGGACGTTTCCTCGCAAATGAAGGAGAATGCCTCCCCAGTTTGCAACTGACAAGACTGGAACCTCGACA
The DNA here is from genome assembly GCA_011426275.1 of Dactylonectria torresensis. Taxonomy (NCBI): domain Eukaryota; kingdom Fungi; phylum Ascomycota; class Sordariomycetes; order Hypocreales; family Nectriaceae; genus Dactylonectria; species Dactylonectria torresensis. The sequence continues at coordinate 36,319 of VYKG01000291.1, read as the reverse complement.
TCCTCGAGGTTGTATTCCTTTGAGGCATAGTACTCATCATCACGGAAACGATTCTTTTCGTTGTCTATATTCTGATCTCGGGAATTTGCAATGCTAGAGGCAGTTAGCGATAATATTTTGAGAAATTTCGAGAACACGCACAGTTCCTCTGGTGTCAGGTCGCCCTCGATGGTGTCCTCGCCCCAATTAGAGGCTGCTCGACCTGGTCTCCCATATTGATTCGTAATGACCTGCCTATTCCACCAAAATCTGATGAATTCATTGGAGAAGATACCTCCGTGACGGCAGCGATCCCGGTAATAATCAGACATTCCTTCCCAAGGAATAATCGCCGCTAAGCCCTTGGGTCGACGAGCGGCAACTCGCCATTGGCTCCCTGGGATAAGTTAGCTCTAGACTTATCAACTGCGCAAGCATTCGAGAGTTATTCGCACCGGCATAGTAACTAATTCCAAGCAGCCCAACTTTCCCAGAGGACCATGGCTGGGAGGCAGCCCATTCAACAACGTCAAAGAAACACTCGCTCGTTCCTCTAGACATGGTGTCAAGGAGTCCAGGCGACTGACCGAGTCCCCTCTCGTCGACTCTCACAACTGCGTATCCGTTCTTCGTCCAGAACACTGGTTCCGGTGTTTCCCATGCAGCATACTTTGACTTGTGCTCTTCTGGGACTTGGCTGTATGACTTGGCATGGAAACTGCACAGAGACACTGTTAGCCCAATATGCCCTTGTGACTCAAAACTACCTCAAATAGGCATTTACCATGAGGTCAAAATAAAGTTATTAATCAGAACAGTGGGAATACTCACTCTCCATACCAAATATCCTTTCCGTATGGCCCGTAGGTTACGAGAACGGGATATTTTTGGCCGTGTTCCGAGTCAATCTTTCGATACACGTTGCATCGTACCGGTAAGTCAGAATCCTTCAAGGGAATATTGACATTCTTCTCAAATATGAGATCGTTTTCCTTGTCAGTGGTGACCTCGAGGAGGTCCTGGAGCTGGTTCGGCATGGTGAATCAAATGCCAGTGCTTCGTGTTTACGACAAATATGGATGTATTTGGGTGGCACTGGTAATTAATGAAAGGCGCAGTAGAGTGCACTGGAGCTATATAGAGTGATGGACTGTCAGTATGGTGCGCCGACGTGCGTCCCGAAGTCCCCGGTGGAGAGGCTACGGCACCGTAGAACCGGAAAGATTCACGGAAAACTTGGGTGGCCCCTCTATAAAGCCGAAGTGGCGATGAAGGAATCGGAATCTCTTTGGATAAGGCTAATTGGTCAATTTGATGATGCCATAATACACAGAGTGTCGTGGAGTGGAATTCTGTGCTTTGAGACGCGATTCTCTGCTGCATCAATTATGATGGAGACGATGCTGAGCAGACTGGCCGATGAACTGTTTGACAGATATCAATTTTAATTTGCACATCATGAGTTGACACTACAGAAACCCATGTTATTTTATGAGATAGTATTCGTTTCTGAAAATTGAACTACACCCCATGTCCATACGCAGGACCCATGCTACACTATGTCGTTTCCCGCAATATCGCTAACTTAATTGATACTGCGCCTCATCGTGACCAGTGTTATGTGCATCACCACTCTCCTCCAATCTTGTAACGTGTTAACTGCGGATACCAATGACCTCCTGTGCATTCCCATGCACGAACCAAGCCCTGAATAGCGTGTTATTTAGTCTTGTTCATCCAAGACCCTAGGACGATCTCTTACCGACTGCAGGCGGACACCATTCAGCATGACAGTAACAAATAGTAGCTCGGCTCGATTGGCGCCATTGGGTCGCTCAGAGAGATCAAGATTCCGGTTGATGGGTCTGTACGCAGGAATGCGCCGATACTGTGTTGGCCAATGCGCGGGGTTGTTATGTGTCGGAGTCGACTCAGGCAGTGCGCCCAATTCAGCCTCTATAGAGGACCCGGTCAAGTGGATCTGATAATCTTGAAGCGTCTCTTGGAGAGTGTGGTTTCGATTGCCGACATCAAGATGAGGTCGAGTAGTGGTTGATGTGGCGGACATAGTTGTTGTAGCGGCGGTTACTCTGCCAAAAGCAAGATATGGGCGATCAAACGCGAAATTTTCGAGGTTCGACGCAGAATGAGAGGGAGTGCCATCAGGCAAATAACCTAGGGACTTCAATGAACACTACACGAGTTAAGCCACTCTCAACTCGATGATCCGGAGGTTGCATCAAACTTCCCCGATTCCGACAAAGCCATCCGTCATGTCTCCACCTCCACTTTCTCCGGCCCAACTAACTAGTCGGCGGGCCGTCTTTTCCGAGTGGGGGAGCAGGCTTCCCGAGAGCTAACGTTGTATACTGCAAGTGATTAGAATTAAAGACTGTGATCAAGATGCAAGGCCTCGATTGTGTGGAACTTATGTTGCTTGCCGTCCTGCTTTACCCAACTTGACCAGCATCGACAGGAGTTTGAGAGACGCGGCCCAAGCAGATTCAATGACAACATCATCAACTTACGAAACGAGCGAGGCAGCTGTTTCCGATCGACTAAGGGCATCTTTAGTCGACCAACGGGCCTACAATGTGCGATATCGCCAAAAACAGCTGCATCTCTTACACGCAGCTCTGCGTGAGCATGCAAGCATTATTCCCGATCTCATCGCCAATGACTCTGGTCACAACCATGACGACAGTGAACTAGAATTCTGCGCGACTCTGGTCACGATAAATACTCTCTACGAACAGCTTGACTTTGATCGTACACTGGAGCAAGAGTATGCGGTCAGTCGAAATCAGAGCAACTCATCCTGCCGTATCCCTCATGGAATCGTCCTTATCCGGCCGGGGACTCACAATATCTTCTTCTCCATCCTCTCTGCAGTTGCTGCTGCCTTGGCCGCAGGGAATTGTATTATTCTGGAGGTAATTTTGCCTAACCGCTCTCTGCATACGTATGCTGACCCAAAGATCTTCCAAGATTGATACCAATGCCACCTCTCTGGGTTCATTTTTGAAATCCGAGTTCTCCGTCCTCGACCAGGAAACCTTTGCCATCCTTCCATCCGTCACAAATCCAGACCTACTATCACAGTGTTTCATTGTTGATCAGAGAGTCTCGGTAGGTTTCAAGAGTACTGCATCTCATCTTGGTTCCGACACGCCGCAGTTCGTTTCCGCCATTGTGGACCGCACTGCCCACGTCCCCAGAGCCGCCCAGGAAATATGTGCGGCGCTCTACCTGTTCAATGCCGAGGCTCTATATGCTCCAGACATTGTTCATGTCAATGAGTGGGTCCTGGAATCGTTTGTCGAGGCTTGTATCACTGAACTTGGTGGTGACGCAGACGCCATATCCATCGCCAGGAAGTTATTGCCGGCGGCAGGAGCCTCATTCCGTCTTGGTGCTCACACGACCATATTTGAGATTGACGGCTTCAAAATTGTCTATGACGGGTCAGGGTAAGTGCTGAATAATCCCTAAACTTTCGTAAGAAATATCGCGAATAAACAATTAATGTGCGACAGAATGAGGTCGCGGAAATTCCCCAATCGCACCCTTTACATCAACAGCGTCACCGGACTGGCAGACGCTATAACCAAGACCTCAAATAGGTAGGTTAATTTGCCTTCTAGATCAGTCTAACACTTACTAACGCCATTGTGTTAGTAGGCCATTTCTTGCATCCTACTTCTTCGGTGACCTTAAAACATGCAAATTCCTTCACCAGTACATTGATTCAAGAACATCTTTTGTCAATGAGATACCCTTGAGCGTTCTAGGTCAGTAAAACCCCTGCCTTTCTATGTGTCTGTCAAGAAATCTCATTGACGAGTAACCTTGTTAGTGGGGCCTCCTCGACCAGCTACCGCGCTCAGCCCTGGAGACATCAACCTTCCTTATAATCTCGAGTTCATGTCAAAGCCGAAGCCTGTCTTTGTCACTCCAAAGAGTACGCCTGCCTCGTTTCTTGCGAACTCACGCAAATATGGTCCCAAAGCCCAGCGTGATCATGATTCTACTCAAAGAGTGCAAATCCGACAGGCAGCTGCAATGCCATTGAACGCCATCAACCAGCATTCTGGCAGTGGTTCAGGATTCTTTGACCAAGGGATTCTCACTGGGTTGATTGCTTTTGTTCTTCCTTCTGTCATATTTATGAGCTGGGCCGGGTTTAAGGCAACCAAATTTGCCTGGGATCATTCACAAGCACTAGGGAGATTTATGTAATTGATACTGTGGTCGGTAGAGTAGAGAGCAAAGGTGAAATTGAGGTCCATTCTGTCAATCAAGTTAATAAAAAATGACGACTTATGGGATACCTTACAAGCGTTAATAGTTGATTAAGGTTATGTCAAGGAGGAAGTTGAACGATCGGAAGATCAATGTGGTCAATCTAAAGCCAAATGATCCAGCTCATCTTCAGATGCACTACTATTTGGCCGATCGTTTAGAAAAATATTGTATCAATCGTCTTAGATCATTGGTGCAGTCAAGATTCAAGGATCATTGCTGGCAATGCGACGATAGATGCGCCTCAGAGCAGTAGTCGCCCCTGAGGACTTAATTGAGTCACAACAATCAGATCATTGATGATAACAAAAATGACAATATATGTTATCCCATAGTTTTCTATCAACATCTGGGACTGGCAAGCCATCTATCATACGTGTTTTGTATCCCAGGTTTTCCATCGCTTCTCGGCCTTGCTGCTCTCTCAGGACTCTAGCCTCATCCATCGACATGAGTACAAAGTATTAAGTAAGGATCTGATAATCATTAGACTCCAGTGAATATTTCCTTGATATCTCGTTGCTAACAGCCTTTGGCTCAAGAACTAGTGGTGCTTTTACCCCAAACACAGCATCGCTATTGGTGCAGGGACTTTCTTGACATACAACGCTGTAATGAGGTTGCCGTCACCAGGATTTTCGAACATGAAGTGCATGTGGCCAGGTCGGTAGGGATGTCGGCCTATCTTCTGAAGGAGCTTTCGTACAGGACCATCGTGAGGAACTTGTCAAGTTGAATTAGCTTTCTTTCCACGTCAATAGTGGAGATTCAAGTGACGGGGAGAATTTTGTGTCGTTCGAGATGGGGCGGGATAGAATCGAAGGGTAGGATGTTGTCTACTCTACATGCAGCATCATAGAAGCCTTCCAGGTAGGCAATTAGGTAACGAGATGAAGGGGGAGGAAGCGTGCTTGCATTTTCTGGGCAAATATAATTGTATATGAGCTCTCCGGGCTTGACTTCGAGATTTTGGTTTATCCAATGCACTGGAAATCAGGGCAACCACATCCATGTTAGCTATTTTAGTTTACCAGTCTCCGTCTCCCGCCATAGGTTCAATCATTCACGCACGACATTTACAAATGCAGAACAAAAACCCATCTATCCCCCCTAGAGGACGCACTTAGCATATTGAACTAGCCTGAAGTTACTATGTAGCACAGATACGCCACGTGTTCATTGCTTCGGGAGCATGATTGGAAGCGAAAGTTGGGGTGGAGGGCGGGCACTATGCTGCACTCCGCAGCCGGAGAGTCGGTCGGGATGCAGATGATCGCCACTCGGATAAGTCGATTCCATGGAACTGTGGGCTACTTTTAGGCCCATCTTCTCCTACATACAATATGCTCTTGAGCCGACAAAATACTTATGTCGGCCTGGTATGTGAGTGTTTTTCAATGGGCAAATCTACGCTCTTGCCCACAACCTGGTCCACAGCGGACTGTCGCGATGAATAAGGAGCGGAGACGCGCCGACCCTCTATTTCATGGCATTAGATTCGTAGCCCGCCCGGACTACTCCGGCATAGCTCCTCGTCGCCCTTGTAGGATGCTTCCGGGGCGATCGAGAGCTATTTATGAGCCCCAAAATACTGCTGAAGTGCACTAACTATTGCCGCACGCACCCACCAGCTTGCCGCTTTATTCCGCCATCACCATGGCCTCTAAACGATCCCTGGCACAGTTGCGCCAGTTTGCGTCATGCGATGTGAGTGAGCTAATCTATCCGTCACCCTTGCTCGCGTTTTCATCTGACACCGAAACAAGATCGGTGATGCTCTTGTCAAGCTCAAACATCCTTTTGGTGGGTTTCTTGATGGAATTCGGATGTTCTCGCCCGGCGCCGAAACACGCGTCATGGGACACGCTGTGACGGTGCAGATGGTCGAAATGAGTGACACATCGGCGCCAAAGCTCGAGAACCACTTCGTTGATCACAATGAGGAAGGTGGCATCATGTACGTTCAACAGCCGAAGGGATTGTACTCGGCGTGTTGGGGTGGTCTGATGTCGACTCGAGCCAAATGGCTCGGTGCCCAGGCAGTTGTCATTGATGGACGCATGAGAGACATTAATGAGCACAAGGAGATGGGATTCCCGGTAAGCAGCTTCATCCCAAGACACAGAATATCTCTGTGCTCTGTAATAGTATTTATCGTTACTCAGCCTGCTAATCCTTGCAGGTTTTTGCCAAAGGCACCTCCATCTTAGGTTCAAATACCTTCACGAGGGCCTCCAGGGTCAATATCCCGTTACAATTCAAAGGAGACTTGTGGATTAACCCCGGGGATATCCTCATCGGAGACGCAGACGGCGTCGTGGTAACGCCGCCATCATTGATCGATCAAGTGGTTGCCCTCTGCCAGGAACGAGCGGAAGTAGACGAGAAGATGTTTGTTGAGTTGCGAAAGGGTGCTGCCATGGGGCCATTGATTAAGACTATACGGAAAGACAAGTAATAAATGTAAGCTCAACGGCAAGTAGACGGATGAGTAGTAGAATGATTGTTGGGCCTGCTGCCACCTAACTTGGGGGTTCTATGCACGGATATTGCAAGGCACACTCTCTTGGATTCATTACATGCTCTCTGTGAATGATCGATACGTGAAAAGGAAATTTGGGAACTCTCGCTATGTTTGTAGTCTAACGAATTGTAAATCTCGAATCTAGTGTCCGAATAGCTTGCTAGGATTCTGGACCATCAACAAGTCCCATTCCTCGTCTGACAGCCAAAGCCGAAGACTTCGCAGCCACGCTTCATCATCAACGTCCATGTTCGGCGTCTCCTTCATCGCCTCCTCATGAGTGCGAACTTTCATGCGAGGCGTATGGGGCCAGTCGCTACCCCACAAAACTCGATGCTTGTTGGCATCGACAAATGCTCGGACGAGGAACTTGAGGTCTTCATAGCTAGGCTTCAGTTCGCTCACCCGGTATGGAGCGCTCAGTTTGACCCACAGGTGGCCGCTCCGGACCAGTCTCATGATGGGCTCGAATCCAGGCTGTTTGGTGGGATCTTGGCGAAACTCGAGCGGGAGCATACTTGGAGCTTTGAGAAGGGCGAAATGATCGGTGATGAGCGGTACGCCGGCCTTGACTACGGTGTCAAGAACGAAAGGCTCCAACTCGGTCCAGAACTCGGTCCGGATAGTAGTCATCGTCAGGGACCAAGGAAGCGACAGGCTGGTGATTCGCTTCAAATGCGCGGAAAGTGCCTTCTTCTGGAGCTGCACGTCCTCCATGGCACGGTAGCGATAGAGATTCACTCTAAGGCCCCGGGTTCCAGCCGCATGCATGTCATGGATTTCCTCGTCGCTCGTCTCCTCGGGATTAATGACACCGATGGCCCGAGTAATCTTTTGTCCCAGCTGTGGAACAAAGGCTTTGAGAGAAGTACAGTCATCTCCGTACGATAGGCCATGCGTGAGAACGGATTTTGTGATTCCCAACTTCTTCCTAAAGTCATCAAAGTCCTGGACAGTCGCGGCGGGAGGCGTGAGGTGTCGGTTCGGGCTATACGGAAATGTCTCAGCTGCCAATTCAACCACGCGTTAGTTCTGATATGTTCCGAAACGAGTGGGAAAATCCAAAATGTCTTACGTTCAAAAATATGGTGGTGAGTATCCCATCCTCCGTGAGGAAACAGCGATGGCGGCTGGGAATCAATCATCGCAGATGGAGCCATTGTGGGTGATGCTATCGGTGGGTGATGCCTAGAGCAGTCAATCTAGGTACCTAAGTAACTTACTTGTCCAAACCTGCGGTTATAATTATGCCTGCTCGAATCTCATGGCCGGGGTTTCGGGTTTTCTCCCGAGCATTCCCCTTTACCGTGCCGCTTCCATTAGAGCTAGCATTGGAGGTCATGGGAAAGGACCGTTCCGCCCTCCAGCGTTTTTGTGGAGCCGGAGCAGTCCGCATGGCAGGGGAACGGCCGGGGTTGACGCTCCGCTCCGCCATCAGCTCCATAGCGGACTAGCCAGGACATCTAGCCTTCGTTGCAGAACATTCCCCCATCCTCACTAGGTAAAGTTGGGCATGTCAGGCTACAAGTTAGAAATACCATGATCCTAGGACCTTTGCGTGCCATGGAGGAATCCTCGCCCTGGAGCCCGCTTAAGACGATATAATAGCTTACTGCCATGTACAAATAGAAGATGGACAAGTCCAGATACTGGCAATTTCCACCTCGAAAGAGATCTATGATACGAGTAATTTAGTAGCGTTGAACGTCCTTCTGACCATGAGCAGCCATCGCCAATCCCCGACTCCCTTGCAGTCAATTGTAGCTGGAGCAGCTGCGGGAGGCGTTGAATCGTTAGTCACTGTAAGCACTCATCGCATCCAAGAGTGTGATACTCTACCCCTTGGGTACTCTTAGCTCAATCCCTAGACTAACAATCCTGGAGTATCCTACAGAATACATTAAAACACGAAAGCAGCTACTAAGCACCCCAATATCGCCACTCCGCCTTCTCATCAATGCAATCAGAGAGTCAGGTCCTGGCGTACTCTACACCGGGGCCAGCGCCTTCTGCGTGTCGAATGCAGCAAAGTCGGGAGTGCGTTTCTTGACCTTTGACGCAGTCAGAGACAGGCTGCCCAAAAACCCTGAGACGGGAAAGCCGACCAAGGTAGCAAACATGCTTGCGGGCGTGGCAGCTGGAGTGGCAGAAAGTGTCACGGTGGTGACGCCAGGCGAGAACATCAAGACCAAGATTGTTGAAGACAGAGCCGGCGCACGGCAGTACAAGTCGACTTCTCACGCAATACGCACCATTCTCAACACAGGCGGCATAAGCGGTTTGTTCCGCGGCGTTCTACCGGTCACGATGAAGCAAGGCTCAAACGCCCTGGTGCGCTTCACATGCTACAACTCACTGCTGGATACGATACAGCCAGCTCTGAAGCAGACGGGCTATGAGGGGCTCGCTCCAGCACTGGCGGGCGCAATGGCGGGTGTCGTGACGGTATACGCGACGATGCCCTTCGACGTTATCAAAACGAAGATGCAGAGGCTAGCCATCCCAGAGTCGCAGCGCGGGACGTGGCAATGCGTTTTGTCTACAGTGCGAGAATCAGGCGTCGCTGGTCTCTGGAAGGGGACGACGCCCCGCCTGGCGAGGCTCAGTGTAAGTAGATACCTCACCCTGATTTTCGAGACTAAACATAGTCAGCTGATACGATTTAATCCAGGTCTCCGGTGCTCTAAGTTTCAGCATCTACCAGAAAGTGGTTGAGATGGTGCCGAGGAGTCAATGGACCCGCGAGGAGCGATTGACGACATTGTAGACGGTGACATCAGATGAGTGGTAATCAGAATAATGGACTGACTCTTCGGCTTAAAAATCCAACCAAATGTGTTTCTCATGTATTCGAGTAAATCATAGCATAAAAACCACGATGCATTCATGATTCGTCCATCAATGTTAGTGGGGCCAAGGCCTCAGTTCTCGTCTTGACTCTTGCTGTGTGCATCTGTGGGGTTGACCGTTTCGGGCATAGCAGCCATCCACCCATACCTTCTCCATCCCCTTGTCTTAAACTTGCACCTCTAATCCATCAACGACTGACTGATCACGACGCCCATCCTCAAATGTTCGCCTCTTGCAAATGGCCACGCGAGCGAATCCTCCTAAAAAAGTCCGCCTGGCCTGTCGCCGCTGCCGGGCTAGACGGATCAAGGTACGTAGGTCCTTGGATTACCGCCATCCGCATCATCTCGTCATGTCACCTCACAGCCTGCTGACACCCCCTCAACAGTGCGACGGTCAAGTTCCAGCATGCACCAATTGCGCAAAGGCCCGTCAGATCTGCCTCGACGTAGATAGCCAGAATTCGGGTTTGGTAGTACCCCGAAAGTGCGTCCCACTTCCCCTCCTTCCCTCTTCCCATCCATCCTGCCCATGAAAACCATCTATGAGTGGAACGTTACTGAGCGGGCCCATTCGTTCGTCTCTAGCTTTGCCAGTGCCGCAAGAGCCAGGATCCAATGGCTTGAAGATATCATCAAAGATCGCCTCCCAGATGTCGATTTGGCTTCAGGTCCTCAGGTGGACGCTTATGCGGATCCAAACCCCTCTGCCTCAGCCTCAGGTGACTGGGAGCACGTCAATAACGATGGGGATGGGCCTGGCACACCCACCACATCCAATCCCGCGAGGGTTGATGACAATGCAGACCAAAATCTGCCTTCGCGGCACTCTTCGCTCAAGCGGCTAGCTGAAGATCCATCAGTCGATGGAAACGACCTCTCCTTTCCCGAGCGTGCTCACTCAATTGCCCTCAACCTAGGCATGTTATCTCTGAACTCAGACTCCTCACAGAGGCACTATATAGGCTCCAGTTCCGGCCTGTTGTTCACTCATCTTATTGGTGCAACGCCTTCAAGCACCGGCTCTCCCTCGGTGACTGGTGCAGAAGCTGGTGGAGCCCAGGGGGGTGAATGGGTCGCTGAGGGATCCATGACCGATATTTTACAGCCGTACTACAGCTCACTTTATCTCTTTCTAAAACAGGTTCGCTTCTCTTCTACTCCACGCCTCTGCCGACCCAAGGCTAACACCTACTCAGGAACTTCCTCGGAAGGAAGACGCGTTGGTCCTGGTTCACACTTACCTACGCTGGATCCATCCCGACTACCCCGTGCTTGAACCTTCGTCTCTTCTGAGTGCTCTGGATGCACTGTACTCATGTGTGGGATATTCCCTTGAAAATGACTCTTTTCCTCACGGCTGGCCAAGTCAGTTCGAAGCGTTTCGATGGAATGGGCGGCTCGTGTCTCCGCACCATCCCGACACCGAGGTCATACCAATGCCTGTAATCGCTTTCATAATCTTCATGGTTTTCAACATTGCGGCAATCGTCAAAGTACGATCACGTATCTACGAGTATCCCCCAGAGAGGTTCTATCGCGCTGCTTCACACTTTTCCAAGGACGCATTCTCGCAGACGTCTCTTCCGTCGATACAGGCACTGGTCTGTCTTATCACGCACAGCATGTTAACGCCTGCGGATGTGAATCTTTGGACATTGATCCACGTCGCGTTGGCCCATTGCGTTGAAATCGGAATTCACCGCGAAGTATCTCTCACAAATCCGGACGACCTTCCGTATCAACAAATTCGGAGGTTTACTTTCTTTACCATCTACTCGCTCGATCGGTTAGTTGTCCTCCTCATCCACTCTTCGCATTACTAAGAAGGTCTAGATCCATATCATCAATTCAAGGACGCCCACTAGGCTTCCGAGACGAAACTTTTGACATAAAGATGCCTGATATCGAAGCATCTACGGCCATGGCGGATTGTCCCATGTCTCCTTCGTTCGCATCGGCAGTCACCAGATACTCTGTTCATCACTGGGAACTAGACCGAATCATCTCAGATATCAAATTGCTCTTCTACCATCTTCCGGGAACATCCCTTTGGTTTTCGACACCACTGGACCCCCCATTACATCAAAACAAGACCAGAGAAATGCTCGCTAGTTGGTGGGAGCGTGTATCGGCAGAAAACTTCTCTCCTACCGGCCTTGACAGTCGGCAACGTCAGATATGGCGTCTAAAGTTGAAGATAAAGTATCACTCGGCCATGGTTATGCTATTCCAGCCGTCCCAGGTGCTACGGACCCCAGATGAAGAGTCTCTTCAGACTTGCTTTAACAATGCCTCGTGCATATTGCAGGATTATCAACTACTTCACGACCTTCATGGGCTCCATTACGGTTGGCGTACAGTGCAAAGCATTTTTGCAGCGGGTGCGACTCTCATTTATTCGTTCTGGACATCCGCTGCTGTACGAAGCAATGCGTCGACCACTGACTTGTCCAGAAACTTACGAACCTGTTCCAGTCTGCTCACTGTTGGTGGGGAGTGGTGGCCATCGGTCAAGAAGGGACATGCCAGTTTCGGATCACTTGCAGATCTGACAATACAGAAGCTCTATACTGACAGCACGCCGGCCAAGCATCCACGACTTATGCATCAAAGCGTACCACAGCTTCGAAGCCAGACACAGCGCAGCCAGATGCCAACCCCTGATGGGAACCCTGCAGATACCGCATCAGGGCTTGACTCGTTTGATGCGCAGGCTAGACTAAGCGGCGATGAGGTAGCTGCTTATCAGACGCACAACTCCGACTTGGATCTCTCGTCAACCCAAGATGCCTGGCAGGGCTCTTTGGGAATCCCCGACGAACCAACCGATCTTTTTCCAGAAATTGAGAACTTCCTCGCCGAATTTGATCGATCTGATTTTATTTGGAGTTTCCCCACAAACGCCATGGGGGATCCGTACAATACGGGCATACCCGACTACACTTGAGACGGGTTCATTGTAGTCTGGAAACCATTGGTCAGAAAGGAAACCCTCAATTCGATTCCTCAAGATTGCTTCCTGTCGGCAGGGAATCATTCCGGGGCCCGTTCCACCAGACGGAGTAGCCCGGCGAGTGCAGCAAACCGCGCGGACTAGCCCGTGCAGCTCGTCTAAACACGGAGGAGTCCTTTACGAGAACCCGGGCACACCCTATCTGACTAATCGATGAGATGGTATTTGATATAACCATTCATTTCCTTTTCATTACGTCCTATTGCTGTGATGAAAGACGGATTATGTCATAAACCCTGTCGACTCTGGTACCAGTCTGTCACCCCGTCACGCCCGCAGCGAGTACCTTGCAGCCATGTTTCGGAATGTTAGACCGAGGGTGGGTTTGATATCGCGACGAAACCGAGCTGTGCTACAAGCTCGAACGCTTGCTGTCGCTGCAGACCATGTTGCAATCAGTCCACTGGAACCGGTATGCCAAGTCAAATCGGCGTCGAGCTGCACCAAGCTAATCAACCCTGTGACTCACAGTATAACCCATTGGACTACGGCTCGCGACTCAAAACTCTCCACGATGTAAAGAGAACAAGCCCGCGGCCGTTGACGCTCTCCGAGAAGCTGCTTTACAGCCATTTAATACCCAATGAAAAAGAGTGGTCGCTAGATGACATTGAGAGGGGCAAGACGATATTGCAGCTACGACCAGATCGCGTCGCGTGCCACGATGCTACGGCCACCATGGCCCTGCTTCAATTCATCAGTGCTGGTCTTCCCCGAGTTAAGATCCCGACATCGATCCATAGCGACCACTTGATCGTTGCCGAGTATGGCGCCGAGGCAGATCTTCGCCGAGCGGCCGATGATCATCGAGAGGTGTACGCCTTTCTGAGCAGCGCTGCGAAGAAGTACGGCATTGGATACTGGAAAGCTGGCGCGGGCATCATCCACATCACCATTTTCGAGAACTACGCCTTCCCCGGCGGTCTTATAATCGGAACAGACTCCCACACTCCAAACGCCGGCGGAATGGGCATGCTGGGAATCGGTGTTGGCGGCTCAGACGCGGTGGATGCCATGGCTGGCATGCCTTGGGAGCTCGCATGCCCCAAAGTCACCGGAGTCCATCTCACCGGGCAGCTGCAAGGCTGGAGCTCTTCCAAGGACATCATCTGCAAGCTCGCGGGCATGTTGACAGTGTCCGGCGGTAAGGGAAAGGTCATTGAGTTCTTTGGACCTGGCTGCGAGACCTTAGGAGCAACGGCCATGGGAACTGTGTGTAACATGTCAGCCGAGATTGGCTCGACGTCTTGCATCTTTCCATACTCACCAGCCATGACTCGATACCTTGCAGCGACCAACAGAAGCAATGTCGCGGAACATGCGGATTTATTCAAGGAGCAACTTCTCACAGCTGATCCCGGAAGCGATAAGTACTATGACGACATCATTGAGATAGACCTATCACGATTAGAGCCACATATCAACGGCCCGTTTACGCCAGATTTGTCTCATCCGCTGTCTCAATTCAAGGAACACATGAGTGCAAGCACATGGCCCTCCAAGCTCAGCTGCAGTATGGTCGGAAGCTGCACAAATAGTTCATATGAAGATCTAGACAAGGTCCGTCATCTCGTCCTACAAGCCAAAGAAGCCGGTCTTGAAAAGGTCAAGACGCCGTTTCTCGTCAGTCCGGGGAGCGAGCAGATCAGAGCCACTGCAGAGGACAACGGAATCCTGGAGGCGCTACGACAAGCAGGGGCCACTGTGCTCAGCAATTCGTGCGGGCCGTGTGTCGGTCAGTGGGATAGAAAGGACGTTGATGTCCCGGGAGCTGAGAGGAACTCGGTCATTTCAAGTTTCAATCGCAACTTTACGGGCCGTCACGACAGCAATCCAGCAACACACTCATTCGTCACTTCGCCTGAACTAGCTACGGTCTTTGCCTTTAATGGAGACCTCAACTTCGACCCTAGAACAGACGGTGTGAACGTCGACGGTGGCTCAGGAGCTGTCACCAAGTTCCACTTCTCACCACCCAAGTCTACAGAATTGCCTACATCCTTCTCCACTGGCGATACTCGATTTCAGGCTCCGGTCTTGTCTGACACAAGTGCCCTGACAGTTGACATTGATGAAAACAGCGATAGATTGCAACTCCTGGCTCCGTTCAAGCCTTGGGAGGATGGAAATGCAAGCGGTCTGGATATCCTGATCAAAGTCAGCGGCAAGTGCACGACAGATCACATTTCCCCCGCGGGTCCCTGGTACAAGTATCGTGGCCACTTGGAAAACATAAGCCACAACATGTTGCTCGGCGCAACCAACAGCTTCCTGCCTGACGCTAGCTCATTGGAGATGATTGGCAAAGCCCTAGATCCCACAGACGGAGAGATCAAGCCCGTACCGCAGACTGCAATGAGCCTGCAGCGTGAACGGCGTCGATGGTGCATCATTGGCGACGCCAACTACGGCGAGGGCAGTTCACGAGAGCACGCCGCGCTGGAGCCGCGGTTCTTGGGCGGGGTGGCCGTGATCGCGAGAAGTTTCGCCCGCATTCACGAAACGAATTTGAAGAAGCAAGGCATGTTGCCGCTGACCTTCAACGATCCGGCAGATTATGACAGGATCAAGGAGGGTGATACTATTAGCCTTCTGGATGTTGATGATGGAGCACTGAAGCCTGGAAAACAAGTGACGATGGCAGTGGTGTCAAAGGATGGCTCGCAGTGGACGGCAATGTTAAATCATTCATATCACGCGCATCAGATTCAGTGGTTAAGGGCTGGCAGTGCTCTGAACTACATCAAACGAGTCGCGTTATGAGAGGCGGTCTAATTAAAGGATGGATTTGGATTCAAACAGGAATCCAGCAGGTTTTCAGATGTATTTTAGAATCAATGTCTTGCCATTTATACGGAATTCCAAATCAAGTTCATAATACTCCCCTTTGAGTGCAGTAAGGCAACACTTACGATAGTGGCAGGAATTCTTGGGAAGTGAAAATGATGAAGTACTTGAGGCCCCACCCATTTTATATGATGCTAGAGGTCACAGTCAGTTGGGATCTACAAAACATACCCCTTCTCCCAATTGCACAGATCGTTTAAGTCCATCTGCGTATCGCTGATCTCCCGGATCAGTGGGCACAGGTGCTGAAGAACCTGTTGCCTTACTGCACTCAAAGGAATGGGATGACAGCTGCCTGCCCCAATTTCTCAACCACCCTACCTGGCTTATGACCAGCAAGTACCGAGAGTCTACGAATAAGTACGGAGGTACGGACTGCTCCGCATCCAATAGAATCGTTCCCGAATCCAATTCACTAACCTAGGTAGGTCTACTAGGTAATGCTCGGTCACCACGGAGCACTCCGTGTCGTTGGAGAACGCTAGAGCCTGGTCGCCCCGTGGGGTAATTAGCATGGAGCGGACAAGTCCAGCGCAATCTGATTGGTTCAAGCAGTTGCCACTCTGCGTCTCTCGTTCGACTTCGGCATCAACAACAGAACCAACCTCCGCAAAGCCTACGGAATCACAGGGTCAATATTGTCAGTCCGGCACCCACAAGTCCGGGGAATGACCCCAAGCGTGCGGGGTAAGCGATTCATCCATCTGGGATTAATCAGTCCATGGCGTGGAGGACCGCCTAGTCTTGGGGTCTAGGCTCTGATGTCTCTGGGCATTGGGACATTTAAGTGACTCTGTCCCGGCTCCTCACTCGTCTTTGTCCAGGATACTCTCAACATCTGTTCCATCCTCCTCATTCTTCTTCTTTTACTTCTTCCATCGACTTCACCCATCATTTAGCATGGCCAAAGACCAGCTTGCCGTCCAGCAGGACGCCTTGAAGGCCACGGCCGACCACATCGACGCCAATCGTCTCGGTGACAAGGAAGACGGGCTTGAATTGAAAGTCAGTCACTCTGAAACCGACATGACGGACGAAGAGTGGCTCGCTACTGAGAAGAGCCTTGTGAGGAAGCTCGACTTCACACTGGTGCCCATGGTTTGGGTTCTCTACCTTTTCAATTATCTGGACAGGAACAACATTGCGTACGTCTTACCAGCTCATGTCTTTAACGTTGGCTAATAACCTTTTTGTTATAGCCAAGCTCGTCTGAGTTCATTTGAAGAAGATCTTGGGCTCGTTGGCTCACAGTTTAATGTTGCCGTGTCGATCCTCAACGTCGGCTACATGTTGATGCAACTTCCCAGGTTTGTCTTCCTCCTCTGTCTCCCAACTGCTGCTTCCCATGCTTACGATAAATAGCAACATGATGCTTACCCGGACTCGGCCTTCTCTTTACATTCCCGCCTGGACAGCTCTCTGGTCGTGCGTCTCCGCCGCGACCGCCGGTGCGAAAAATTACCAACACCTCCTCGTGATCCGCTTCTTCCTAGGCATTACCGAGGCACCATTCTTCCCAGGCGCCATGTATCTCCTGAGTTGTTGGTACCCAAGAAAGGAGTTGGCTCTACGAACAGCCATCCTATACTCGGGTGTTCTCCTCGCGACTGCCTTCTCCGGTCTCATTGCGGCAGGCGTACTCTCTGGTCTCGAGGGGGCTAAAGGCATCGCGGGCTGGCAGTGGCTCTTCATCATTGAAGGAGCCGGTAGCTTCGTGGCCGCTATAGTTGCTGTTATCTTTCTCCCCGACTTCCCGGGCATGAAGTCGGGGGTCGCCAAGTGGCTTCTGACAGACGCTGAACAGAAAGTTGCCGTTGAGCGCATCGCGAGAGACCGTGTCTCACTACCCACTGAGAACCCAAGTGTCTGGCACGGCCTCAAGCTTGCAGCCACGGATATCCGTACTTGGGTCTTTGTGAGTAACTCACAGCTTACGCCTCGTTTTCATCCAATACTGACAATCACGCTTAGGTGGTTATGCTCACTGCCAACCACAGTGCCTACGGATTCAACAGCTTCTTCCCAACTATTGTCAAGGGCTTCAACCTCGGAAACACCACGCTTACCCTCGTCCTCACCGCGCCGCCTTACCTCGTTGCGACTGCCACAGCCTTTCTCACCGCATGGTCCAGCGACAGACGCAAGGATCGAGGATACCACATTGCCGTCCCTCAAGCCGTGGCCTGCATCGGCTTTATCATCTCCGTTGCAACCATCAATAATGCCGCCCGATATGCTGCAGCTTTCCTCTACATCTGTGGCTGCTTTTCCTCCAACGCAATGGTCTTCAGCTGGGCGAGCTCGACGCTCAACCAGACAGCCGAGAAGCGAGCGTGCGCAACGGCCATCATCAACTTGTTGAGTCAGCTGGGAAACATCTGGAGCCCATATTTCTTCCCCTCAAGCGACGGGCCGCGGTATATCAAGGCCAACATCTTGATGATGGCCTTCTCGTTGCTATCCGTCCTGACGTGCGTCGTCATGAAAGCTATGCTCCGCAAGGCAAATCGCAAGTTGGCGGATTCTGGAACCAATGCAAACTTGTTCACGCTCTAGTGCAGTACCAAAGAGTGGCAGTCTCAAGATGGTGAGAGACCAGATGTGTAGCGGGAATAGGCCAATAGGGGTGAAAAGGCGGTTTCAAAGACAACATTTTGCCAGGTCCTATAATTTGAACCAAAACCTCATTCTCCAAATACGTGTGAAATTTCTTTGTTAAAGAAGCGCCGTCCTTGATCTAGAGTAATGAGGTCCAAGGAGGTTCAATTCGACTTCTTGGCCATCGCCACAGGGGCGAGTCGCCAGTCATTGTCTGCCATAGCAGAAAAGGAGAAGTCTAGTTCAACGAAATGCTTTCGAGAGACCCCCCCCACCCGGCGCAAAAAAAAAAAAAAAAAGACTCACAGACACAAAACCAGGTATCATCGTGGGGGGCGCGCGGCGTAGTGAGGGCCCAGATGACCGTAGATACGAAAGAGTTGTATGTGGACAAGAAAGACCATCATGCTTATCCACTCGCAGCCTCAATTGATGCCCAACTTCGACAAGGATCTTCATTCGTTTATTGGAGAAAGGTACAAGAAACCGGACATCAGGTAGGTGGCTCTATTATGTTTTCAAAATCTAACTGACCATGACAAGACTTGTACTTGGTTCTCGGCATGAGCTCAGCAACGCAACGTCGCCCCCCAGTGCGTTCAATCTTATGACTAGTTATTTCTGAAGGTTGTAGGTTCCTCGGAGCATCTTCCGCGTAACAGCTAACAAGATGGTCTGCACTACTGAAAAATCACCGGCGGAATCGATTGACATTGTCATACTATCGAGGTTCCCTCCACCATTATATCTCATAGTGACTAAGCGGCCTGAGAGTCGATGCATCTAACTCTCACCATTGAATGGTATATTCCTATCCACCAGGTTTCTCTGCCTCATGCCGAAGAAAAATTCTAGTTTAGAATGATGGGTCATTAATACGACCAAGGCATCGTCGCCATTCTAGGGTAATGGGGTCCGGTCCGGGGAGCCGCCAAAAGTGCGTACCTATGCCAAGAGAAAGCTAGAATCAAGACCAACCTTCGCCAACATCTCACTCGAAAATTAGTTCTCCTTTTTAACTAACATTTTACAGGGCAAAAAGAAAATTTTGTCAGGCGGGAGACAAAAATATTTGATAAGACTGGGACTCGAACCCAGGCGGATTGCTCCAGTAGAATTTTTCTTGCGTTTCGCAAGCAAGCTGACGCTTGAGTCTACCGCCTTAACCACTCGGCCATCTTACCCGTTAGATGATTGGACATTCGACGAAGCAATCGACCCTAAAATGCGCCCGGAGTGTTGGTGGCTGCTGTGCCCAAACTGCATCTTTCGGCGCATGTCGGTTTTCAAGCAACTGAAATTGTTGAAGTATCCTTGGGGGCATTGGGTGGCCAGCTTACTGTAGTGGCCACTGAAAAACAACACACTAATGAGCCAAGGGCGTTGCATGACAGATCAAGTAATTCCTGGCTTCGAAAGGGATAGAAAGCATGGACTCTTAGAAACATACTCGCCATGGCCGCCTTGACAACAAGACCATTGAAAGAGGCACACTTTAAGCGAACCTGCCGGTTCAGCACGCATCTTAGACATGGGAGAAAGCCCCTGAACACTTGAGTCTTGTCGTGCCCAATGCCAGCCTCTCTTCTTGTTGCCAAGCCTATAGCCTGAGCCCTCAAGCCACAACGCTCACTGTAGTCACACCAGCTAGGAACCTCGTCTCGGCACGCTGTGGATAGGGGAATACTAACGAACTGGACACCAATCCGGAAGGCTGAGGAGAAAGGTCACTTAGGAGGCAGCCCGTCCACGACACACCCCTACTCAGCTTCTCCACACAGAACCCAGGCAAGACAGTCAGAGTGTCGCCGCCGGCAGCGATGCCATGCTCGGATATCCACCACACGCGCCATCATGTAATTGCACCTGGGCGGCATGGTTGGCGGGCCGTATATCTGAGCTGCTTGGACCTCCATCCATGTGAATTAGAAACCCCCTGCATCCCCGCGGGTGGCATCAGTAAGAGAAGTATTTCCCCAGACTCTGCAACTCGCAGCGTGGAGCCTTTCTCCAGGTTTATCACGTCTTTTGTACGTAACAACTTGTGTCCCCAGGGACTAGGTGCCAGAGGTCGGCTTTCGACGGCTCTGGCCCACCAGGACCCAGTTCGGGAGAATGGGAACCACCTGGGGCACTGCCAGATGGGCGTATTCAGATCCTCGTCATTCCATTAAGTAATAGGTCACGGCATGCTGGGCTGGAGGGTCGATCTGGAGATAGGGTTCGATGCGAATGGAGTGCACAGGCGAGATGCAGTTCAGCCGCTCACCAGT
Organism: Dactylonectria torresensis; assembly: GCA_011426275.1. Taxonomy (NCBI): domain Eukaryota; kingdom Fungi; phylum Ascomycota; class Sordariomycetes; order Hypocreales; family Nectriaceae; genus Dactylonectria; species Dactylonectria torresensis. The sequence continues at coordinate 15,931 of VYKG01000291.1, read as the reverse complement.
AACGACGTGGAACAGAAACACGCGACTAGAGTGTGCACCGTAGTAAGTTGTATACGGAGAGGAGCTTCGGGTTTTAGAAGGCTGGCACAGCGCTTGGCGTCCGGAAACAGCTGGTTGAATGGGCTCGCGGCCCAAGCTAATGTATCATGACGAATGATGGTAAACGGAGCTGAATAGGTTCCTACCAGTGAGTGGTCGGCAGAGCTGTTGAGCTTACCTAGCTGACGGAATTGTATGTGGATGTATCCGTTACCTGGAAGTCTGCAGACTACCCTCAATGCGGGAGGTGCTTCGAGTCAGCAGCGCCGTGCGCAAGCCAAAGCATCAAAGGCAGGGGTTTGGAGACAGACGGAACCCCAGGCGACGGGTGGTTTGAGGCTGGCGGTGGGAAAGGGGATCGATCCTATTTGCCAGCGCAGGAGCTGGCGGCATCGCGGTGGTGAAAGCCCTACAATGGTGGGCGTCAAGGGAGGCGAGTGGATGTGATGCGAGGGGAGTGGATGTTGAAGTTGGGATAATTAGTTGGGGGGGTGGGCTGGGCCGATGGAGGCGGTGTTTGGTTTGGCCCTGCGGCTTCTCTTGGCTGCAGAATCACAGTGTGTTTGTCCCCAGAGTGACTTCGGCGGTGTCGACCCGAAAACGGACCAACGCCTTCCCTAAAATAACCCGCTGGCCAACCACAGCATATGCCCCTACAACCACAAACAACCCCCTACAGCTCTCTGCAGCCACTACGAGACTTGGCCTGCAACCACTACAGGCCTGTCGAGTGTCAACCATCCCCTGGCAGCTGTGTTCTTCCAGAAATTCCAAAGAACAAAAAAAAACCTCCGATTCCCTTTTCGCCCAGTTCCCCTCACAGCAAGAATCCCATCTCCAGAGCAGCGATTTCCCATCATCTCCCCCTGTCCATATCTCCCCTTGATGTCTCTCCTCCCGCTACCCCGCACGAGCCCATGCGACAGCGGACACCGGAACCCGAGGAACCCCTAATCTGTCAAAAAGCCCGTCCCCAAGAAAATCTAACAAGCCCTTTTTTCTTATGTAAAAAGGGCCTACCGAACCCTACCCCCGGATCACCCTCCCCCGCATCCTCCAATTTTCATCAAGTAAGTCGTACGTACTCTTTACTTCTAAACCGCCGCTCGAGTCTCCATTCCTCCTACACCTTATCTGCGTGGAGCCCCTATTGCCCCCGTACACGTAGATTGCGACGCAGCACGGCCTGGGGTAATAAGATTCGCAGGGACATCCGAGGTTGCGGATGGATGGAGCGCGCGAGGTTCTCCTTGAATGTATGTATGGCATTGTGTTGTTAGTGTTGTCGCGCCACGCCTCGACTCTCCACCCTAGTTCCAGGGCCAGAGACGCCCGATGACATGATTCCTCACTCAGCCGGCGCATGCCCAGTAACGCATGCCCAACAATTCATGAGGTGTAGCTGTAACACTGCCTCGGCGCTGTTTGTTTTATCTGCCATGCGAATGGCTGGAGTTGGGCCTCATATGATTGTGGCGCTGGACGGACTACCAACCTTTCCCTGAACTCCGCATCACTGATCCACCGCCAGGCGTCATGGGTAATGGTCGAGCCTCCACCGTCTCCAGACAGAGTACTCATGCCTCGCTAACTAAATGACTATTGTCTTGGCTTAGGCACAGGTTCTTTGGAATTTCATCGAGTAAGGAGGTTTATTGGCCTCAGCTTTGCCAGCTTGGGATGAGTCCAAATTGGGGTTGTTCATGATGTCACCTCCAACTTACCCCAACACAACCATCGCTACCAGTTCAAGATGCGTCTCTCAGAATCATACGCCTACTAATGTCAACGACTTCACTCTTCCATCGCATCCGCTCTTGAACCTCATTGGATAGCCAACACCTGCTCCAACGTCTTTTCCCGGCCAACGCATACCAATACCAGCTCATTGACAATCACTCCACACGAGTAGGTCTCCAACCTAATCTTAGTGGTTCCTTTCAAAAAGCACGTCAATACTTGCAACAAGCTCCCGCGCGCCCCATAGATCGCGTTAGATAGACTATTTCATCTCAACTTTCTCAGCCCACGTCGCCCGAATGAACTGAAGACTTGATGAAGACGTAAAAGCAACTCTCACAACGCCGGTACAGGGTCAGAGACCCACCTCTCGCCCCTCAAAGGGCGTGGCCTCTCGTCTCTCAAAGGGCGTGGTCCCCACTGTATAAAGCGTCAATGGCATGCTATGTGCACCACGATAGATGCCCATAAGATCCGTCACTTCTTCTCTTTATCCAAGTTGCATCCGTTTTGGCTTCTTTCTAAGCCTTCTACGCCCTACCCCAGATTTCTCTACTGCACCTCGGCCCGTTGGCGCCAAAATGACCCGACTCTCCCGCTGCCTCCGCCTGGGCCATCTCTTCTCCGCACCTCCTTTCAGTTTTCGGAACCATCATTTCACTACGACTTCACCAAGATGGTATGATACGGTGGCGGTAGTACAAGAGAGACACTTCGCACTTGCACACTTGCAGCTTAATTAAGGTATATGTCGAGCGTGTCGCGTTGATCTTTTTTCCGTTACTAGAATAAAAGCTTACAGAACATGCGTGGTATCTAGCAAGAAATAGCAAACAGGAGAATAAATGACGATGATGAGACTTCGCTCTGGCCCATGCCACCTCTGTTCGTCGGGGCACTTCAGGCCAATTTGTGCTTGGGAAATCCCAAACCGTGGCGTCTACGCAACCGGGCCCCTGACTTTAAGCCCGAAAGAACTGAGAGGCATTTACATGATCTTGTTAAAGAACCGACGCCACGCTGGCCACTTTGCAACCTCGGCACGGTAAGCGTTGATCTCGTCCCAGTCATGCTCGCGGCGGGAGGTATCGACGTCGATCTTAGGGATGCTGATGACACCCTCTCTCTTCCAGAGATAGCCGACAGCCCAGAAGAAAAGGACGACGGGGAAGGCGAGGTACGACTTGAAGAAGCCTTCGACCGTGCCCATGCCTGGCTTACCAGGACCAGCAATGATGGCTGTGTAGAACTGCAGTTAACCATTAGCATTACCGGACACCACGCGCAAATCTGAGGCAGGGGAGGCTTACCTGAGCAATCATGACAAGGCCGATGAGAATAAGACCCAAGTACGAGCCATAGACACCGCCAACAGCCTGGAAGGGGATCTCGTCCAGAGTGTGGCCGTGGTAGGCCCAAGCCTTGCGGAAGCGAATATGGGCCAAGCAAACTGAGCCCCAGGTGAAGAGGGTTGACAGGCCAGACAGAGCAAGGAGCCAGTCGAAGACAACGGCACCATCGGAAGACAGGTTGACATAGCCGAGGGCGCCGAGAACGATGATAATGAGCACTGAGAAGAGGGGGCGGCCACCGCGGTCAACATAGCTGAAGATCTTGGGGGCATATCCGGTCTGGGCCATCGCAGTGAGCGTTCGAGAGCCGCCATAGACGGAGGAGACACCGATGGAGAGGACCGAAACAAGGATAATGGCGTTCATGAAGTGGGAGAAGCCAGTGAGACCAGAGTATTCAGCAGCCAGGACGAAGGGCGAGGCCTTGGAGTTAGAGTAAGAGCTCTCGCTGAGCAGTCTCGGGTCGTCGGCGCTAACAAGGAGGCCGACAAAGAAAAGACCGAGGATATAAAAGAGAGTGATACGCCAGAAAACCTGCTTGATAGCACCGGGAAGAGCCTGGGCAGGATTGCGCGACTCGGCAGCGGCAAGGCCAACGAGTTCCGTTCCAGCGAACGAGAACGCAGCTGTCACGAACACTGAACAGAAGCCCTTGAAGCCGTTCTTGAAGGCGCCTGAGCCTTCGTGCCAAAGCTTGGTTCCCTGGTACTCAGAGAACTTGCCGTTTTCAGGGCCACCTCCACAGACCATTACCAAAGCGATGATCATGAAGACGACAGTAGCTCCGAGTTTGAGCACGGATGACCAGAACTCCTCTTCAGCATAGCCAAGGGCACCAAACACGTTGATGAAGATGATGGCAAGGAGGAAGATAGTGATCCAAACTGCGGGGGAAGTGGTGGTATCCCAATATTCGATGGTGATGGCGCAGACTGTCAGCTCCAACGGAAGGACAGCAGCCCACTGGAAGACGTAGTTCCAACCCATGGCGAAGCCCCACGAGGGGTCAATGAAGCGAGCAGAGTAGGTATAGAAGCCACCGGAGACGGGATACATGACAGCGAGCTCACCGAGAGCAAAGACTGTGTGGAGAAACAAGTGTTAGTGTTATCATGCAGCGATGGCGGGGGTTACGAGAGAAGCTCAGTGGCTCGATTGCGATTGATGGAAACACGATTGATCTCTGACAATAGATGGAGAAGGAAGAAGGGGAGATTGACATACCGACGTTGAACATCATGACACCGATGATCAAGAAGTCGACAAAGAGAGAACCGGGACCCTGTCAATCACGAGGTTAGGCATCATGGCATGGGAGTGTGGCGCGCCAGAAGGACATGAAGCAACTTACACCCTTGTACAGAGCACCACCTGAACCAACGAAGAAACCAGCACCGATAGAACCACCGATGGCGATCATGTGAAGATGGCGAGGCTTCATCTTACGGTCCAGCTCTGCGAGGCCATGACCATAGTCGCGGCGCTTGAAAGACTGGAGAGTAAGACCGTTGCGGGTGGCCCAGGTCTCATTCTCGAAGGCAAAGCCGTCGCCAGTGACAGTCTCAGTGTTGCCACGGTCATAATCAGTGGTCTGGCCACCCTTCTCGCCGCCGACATTGGTCGGGGTCTCACCAGAAGACTTGGACTCCATGGTGGGCTAGCGCACTGGGATTGTTGGAGTTTCAGTTGATAGGCGTGGAGTGAGTGTGGAGAGTTGAAAGATATTAAAAAGAAGATACGGAGAGGCCCGAGGAGGGAGGAAGGAAGGAGAGACAATCTAGGTCGAGTGGCCTTGGGGTAGAGAAAAGGGAGGGAGGATGATGGTGAAGTAACGGGAAGGTGGAATTGAAGGGGGGGATGGGCCTTCTTAAAGTCAATGGGCGAGAAGGTGGAGGAAGAGGAGACGAGTCGATGGCATGATGAGAAACAATGGGCCGAGAAGGAAGACAAGAGTACAGTAAGGTAAGAGGGTGAGCTGGGGCCAATTGAGACGGAGACTGAAGCACGGAAGCTCTCGATGTTGCAATGGGTCCGTCGACTAGAGCTTCTAGCGCTGCCTGGGACCGCTTGAGTCTAGGATGTGTTGGTGGGGGCGAAAGAGAGCAAGAGGGAGCAAGAGGGTGAGCGGATGTTCAGAAAGCCAAGACTTGAGAGCAGCGACGATACGGACGGACATGGATGGATGGGGTAGGTCGAATGCCCCCGGGAAGGAGCATGGACAAGATCGACGACGACGACGACACGACGACACACGACACCGTCAGCGACGACGACGAGGAGCCAGAACACCACACGGACGGTACAGACCACAAGGAGCCTCACAAGGCCACGCCTCGACAATGCTTCACACGCCCCGTATCTGACTCTTTGACCAGAGGTCTCACAGACTGGCAGTTGCGGAGGGACATGGCAGAGACGATGTCAGGTCAGAGACGCCGAAGGCGGTGCAGCCAGAGAGACATGAATGGATCCGAAAACACCCAATGGAAGCAGACGGGGATTCTGTATGCGATGCGAAAAGCAGTACGCTCTCACCCCTTGGGGTGGGAGATGCATCGCCGTACCGTGCATGGACGATGTACCTCATACGGTGCGGGTATGCGGCTGCGAGGCGTCCCGCTGAAGCCAGCCAGGGTTGGCTCTGCAGAGAACAAGGGAACATCCTTTTGGAGGCGCCGGGGTCTCGTGCTGGGGTGACGTCGGCACAGGCCATCTGGCCGATCTCTCAGACTTGTCTATCATATTACTCGGAGGTACGTGCCTTCCATACCAGCCCGTGAGTGGGATTAACAGCTGGTGTGAGTGGGCAAGTGGGCTACAGATGGTTGGCAAAGCAAAAGTAGGTGCTTCCAGCTAGCACCTTGCTCTTGCCCACAACATCCACGACGAGAAACCCTCGTCCCTGCTCCATCTCCCGCGCTCCCCGATGCTCACCACGCTCCCTCGCTCCCGTCTTGTTCGAATCACACACCTAGCTCTCATTTCTCTTCTCACCTCGGGCGTTCGACTCGCCGCCTATACCTGTCGTCGCTACATGGCCATTGCGGGAAACCTGGGTAGTTAGGGCAAGGCATAAGCGTCGTCCTACCTAGCGATGCCCTCTCAAGGAGGCATGCCCAAATGCTCCGACCAACATCATGTTGCCTTCGGAACACACAGCGGCACCCGCTGGCATACGCATTACACGGGACCAGATGACTACCCACTCATTGCGACACCCCTCTCATCTGTTGAGCCTACCAGCCGAAGTGCCTGACGCAGAGACGCCGCTTTCCAATCACGGCAGAATTGACTCAGACATCGTCTGGTGACCCTCTTCGGTCCAATTCAAGGTCTCGGGTGCTTGTGGATAACGTTAAAACAGTACCAACGACACCTCAAACGCATCTTGAAGCCAACAGTCTCTGTTGATGCGAGTGCTTCTTCAACGACCCACGCGACTAGCAATCCGTACATGTTTTCTACGCCAAGGGGCTCTCCACATCTTTGCTTCTAGCCAAGGCTCTTGGCTGACGGCGCCTTGCTTCTGTTCTCCAACTTCCGTCCACAACCTACCCCAATTCTCCTCGCCGAAATAGCCGCCAAGGTCACCGCCTTACACTCAGACCTCTAACCACCCAAACGAGTTAAACCTCTCCTCGTCTCCTCGCCGTTTTTCTTGCTTCCTCGCTGTCTATCGCAGGTCCAAGGCCATCACCTTTGGCCTCACATGTCATCAAGGCCACCATTTCCAAAGCTTCAAAGCACAAGGTACCACTCGCTATGCCGCAGACCTGGTGACAATGACTACTTGGTCCCAGCTCGTTATTTCCTTCCGGTGCCCCCGGTTCTCCTCTTTCTTGTTCTTGGCAAACTTCTCTGTGCCAATGATACCTTTGCACTCTTGCCGCGACCCATTGATTCAACAATAACTCCAAACGGGGCTTTTCTCCAAAATGCCGTTCCTCATCACCGTTACTTACCTTCCATTTTGGGCATCCCAGTCTCTCTAGAACCTATTGCTTCAGACCAACGACTGAGAGGGTGTTCATACTACGTGCACATGCCCATAGCCCAATGTCATCCTCTGCAATGGAGTCTAGCATGGAACGGTACGGGCCAGGAGACACACATGGACATCGTGGCCAACAAGACCTTGTCCAATCTAGGATAGAGTGGCGATTCGGAGACCGGATGCGCAAATTGAACTGAATCCGGATCAAGGTTCGCAGTCGAAATGATTCCATCGCAGGTGCAACCACGCGGTCTGACATACTTGCGATACCGTAAGACTACGACTACTTTGACCTTCATGCACCATCCTCCATCTGACATCCCTAGCTGATTCATCGTGAATTTGTCAGGCCAGCACCCTACCACCCATACATCAGTGCTTGTCTCGCGGCGACGGCATACCCTGTTTAGCGCGAACCCGATGCAGATTCTACAGACCAACAGGTTTCAGAAACACAAGATGACTTCTTATCTCGTTGCCTGTGCTTCTCTACCGATTTTGTAGCGCATTTCACCATACTTTATCCCGGCCTCGTGTTGTTCCCACACGAAACATTGACCTGGGCATTGCCGTGTTAGTTGCTGGTGTGGAAGGTTGAGAGTTTCCGAGCAGTGTTGCTGCCAGGGGTCACGCAAGGGAGGGCGCTAGAATGCGAGATTTTCTTCTGGAAGCCGCGCCGCGTCGGGTGAGTGTGCTTGGCGTCATTCCCCTGCACTTGTCACACACACCAACCTGAGGGAAGCTTGCAGGCTTCGATGGGGCCGATCGGACGAGTCAGCATGCCAGGGATTCGAAAGCACCAGATCTCCAAAGCCGCTCTTCGCGAGCCTACGAATGCTACGCACACCAGTTGGCAAGGGCCGGGGTTAAGCGGGTTAGCCTCTGATGTGGTGCGATGGCAACGCAGCTTGGCAGCCACATTGCATTCTACCCTCTGGGTTCTGGTCGGCAGGCAGCTTCTTCAACAGGGGCTTGACCCCGGCCAAGCGGGTGCAGCAAGCCACAGGACGGCATTCGTCCTGCCGGGAACCGATGAGGCTGGTCTTCATTCAATGCACGTCTTTTTAAACTACGTCGACAAACTCCACGATTGCTGGATCTGTTGTACTGAATCTATACGTAAAAATTTGGTCATAACCCGCCTTTACCCCGTGGGCAAGATGTGTTCATCTGGGGAGGGCTCCATCGTCTGACAGCTCGTGCCATTCCTCTGGAGACGTTGATGCTGCATCGAGGCATTTCCCCATACGTTTGTACGTAATGCAGTGGTTCTTCAGCCTGGGGGTTTCGGCCAAAGAGTGGTCCCGCCGTTGGAGGTTGGACTCGCTTTTGGCGCAGCAACATCGCAGGGTTGACAAACAGTGGCCTCGGACATGGCCGGCAGGCCACCTGTCTTGGCAGGCTCCGCATCAAATATCTCGCCCACCTAGCCCAGAGCTTTGGCACAATGGCCTCCCAGCGGAGGGATCACAGGATAGTGTGTGCAGCTGCAGTCGTTCTGAAACAAACGGGTCGAGACTCGAGGGCTGGTAGAGACTCCGATCACAGCGACAAGATGGTTGTGTCATGTTACTATCTCCAGCATTTCCGTATGATGCCAAAAGACTGAAGCCGTCGGGTTACCTCACGGGCAGTTGGCTCTCCATACGTTTCCAAGGCGGCGCGGGAATGCAATAGTTGATCATGGCAACTTCGGATGCCGTGGGGAAACGATGAAATGACCAACGGCACTAAACGAACACTTAGAGCAACGATTTTCTCGCGAGAAGCCAATAGAAAAGGCCCCCAGTCGCGATCCCAACCTGGGAGGCCATTTGTTTGGTCAGTCAACTCTCGGGGCATTTTCTTGACAGGGGGAGCCTGCACTTAGAAGGTTTTCTGAACGCCATCAAAGGAAGCTCCGGATGGCCTCGGCTTACAAGCAAGCATCCATACGCGAACCTGACATGCCCGTTTCAGAACCTCCAGACCAACAGTATCACGGATGCACCATGTAACATGTGGTGAAAATATCAGGAACCCAAGGACCGACTACAGCTACGGATCAAGATGGCTAGTATCGACGCTTGTTTTTTTTTTTGCGCTTGGGTATCATGCTTTACGCTTTCAACGCCCGCATTAGAGAAATCGTTAACAGTTGCCATTTCGTGCCCAAGTTGAGATCCCAGAGGAGGCTCAGTCACAACTGCAGCTGCATCATGGGTGGCGCTAGCTCTTGGCTCGCTTGGCCTAGTCGACTCATTGTTTCCGATATAACCGACAATGTCAACCGTCTACTCTCTAGATTGAGGCATCTTGCCTTGTTTGACAGGCCAAATCCCTGCTTTATGGATGAGATGGTTTGGGCGCTTTGGATGAGGAAGGCCAGCAAGTGCGACTCCCCGGCACCAACCACAACCACGGCGACAGAGCATGTTATTGGATGCAAAGCCATCACATGAGAGGCGCTGGAAGAAAGACTCGTGCCTTTGCCTTCCGTCGTTCCAGAACCTAAATTTGTCTGACGAGCAACAACCTTGTTCAAACGCTTTGGTCATGAAAATTGTAGTTCAGCGATGTCAAATCCCACAGTCACACAGCCGCTTCCGGCAGAATCGCCGAAGGACTGACTGCCTGGTCAAGAACGCCCCATCTCTATTAAAAACTGGGACGCAAGATAAACTCTTCCCGTATGGCTGGCTCGAGCAACGGGGCTCTCGGGAGGTTTCAGCGCACGGTGGGTGGATGCCTCTCCTGATGTGCATTTTACGGCCAGTGCTTGGGCAAGAGAGCGGTACCGCCGTGTCAGTGCAGAACTCATGATGGCCCTTGCCTTGGTATCAGAAGTAACTTCAGGGTATCAATCTATCCGGTTGTGTGGGTGTCTACTAATGAGCGGGGTCGGACTCGCCGTGTTGCATGAAACTTAAAGACTTTTCGGGAGGAATGATAGCGATTGACGAGTTTGTGAGTGGCAACAAAGCTGATATCCTGGGAAGCGAACATTCCTGCATACAGACTACGGAGAGTCTATGTCCCCTTGTGTTCCGAAGCAAGCCTAGTCATGTGGAATGAGCCAAGAGCCTAGCGAGTTCGATTTTACGAAACGGCTTTTAGAAAACATCTATGGGGATGTGTAGACAAGATCCAATCTCGAAATTCCTTTGGCAGCCACCTACCCTACAGCGTGAAGACACATGGCGCTGGCGGTGCAGCAGATGCACATTACAGTACGAGATGCCTATAGGGCATTCTACGGGTGAAATGGTTGGGTTTTCGGTGTTGGCTGCCTCAATAGCAACCTGCAGCTACTCAGGGTCATATGCATCTGCAGAGTCAACTAACAAAACATGGCGTTACATCAGCCTCAAACAGATCATCACGTCGCACTATCGCACTTTACAAAGGGCGGCCTCCAAGCCCGCGAACGTCTTTTCCGACAACCGATTTCCCTGATTTTTGGCTCAATTTACTACCAGATATGGACTTATGTTGAGAAACTCGCCCGTTTTGCCTTGGCGCGGTAGCAAGTTGCTCCGACTGCTGACGCCAATTCGCGGGGTGCGGACCAATGGAGGTTGAGAATCTGAGAGCTGGAGATGGTCTGACGACGCTGCTGACGACGGCTGAAGTGGGATGCTTCTACTGTAATGGACGAGCGAAAATTTATTTTACTCTCGTGTTGTTCCCATATTTCCTCATCTCGTCGCACAAACACATATCCGCATCCCTATCTTGGACCCTATCTGACTTGATTCGATATTGTCAGAGCTTCTGGAGCGTGGGTAAGGACGATCGGTCCCACGGTTTGAGTCAAAGGTGGTACAAATCTCGCCCAACCATCAGCTCTTTACGCACGCAAACCCACCCCGCAAGGACCCGTCTGCAAGGGAGCCTAGGGCATTCGCTCCACCAAAAAGCATCCCGCTCCGTCTCAAACGCCTTGCGCAACTTTTATTAATATCCTTAATTCCTTATCTGGTCTTTCGGCCCTTCTTTTATTGGAGACGCCGGGCGTGAAGGAAGCCACAAACAATGGGCCAGCCAGACGCGAACAGATCCCACCCGCTGGGTCATCTAGCTGCGGGCGATGGGTCTGACGATGTTCCTCCCCCTTCTTACGAGGCATCCACCGCCGCCTCCACCTCCGGAGCCCGGCCGTCCAACATCCAGAGGAGCCCCCGGAGCAGCTCTTCCAGCGTCCGCTCCCATCACGGCCTTTTGCCCGTGTCTTCGCCGCCTCCACCGCAGCCACAGCCGACAGTTACAGGAGCAGGAGCTGGAGGAGCAGGAGCAGCAAGGGCACAAGAAAACACGCAGGGCTACGCAAAGACTGACCCTATGTATTGGGAGACCCGGAACTGGGACGACTTCAACGGTAAACCCGGGTGCTGCGGCTCGTCGAGCGGCGGTTGCTGCTTTTCCAGCCGTGGAGGCTGCTGCTTCTCTGACCGCGCCGGTTGTTGCTTCTCGGATCGTGAGGGATGCTGCTTTTCGGATCGAGGTGGATGCTGCGGTGGCGACACGGCGGGCGCGATGTGTTCGACGCGGGGGGCTTGTTGCTGCAGCTAGGGGCCAACGCGATAGGTGCGAGAGGATGGTTTCGTTGAGTTGTAGGTGGTGGAGGGCGATGATCGTGTTCATTTCACCATTGTTTATACTGTTCTATTTATTTCTGGATACCCACCTCTTGTACGAACGACAAAGATGTAGAGGCTGGGAGCTAGTGCCATAGTCTTCATTCACTGTCGATACATATCACATCTTGTACTACAATCATCTTTCTCCATTTGGCTTATGAACATCCTCGCACAGCGTATTACTACTTAGGAACTTGGCGTCGCTGCGAGTGACTAACTAGGGATGAATACTGTGCCATTTATTACAGCACGTGAGACTCCGCTTGTCTTTCGCTCAACCTATTGTGATTTTACTGTTGACTCGTCAGGAGTCGCGACACTCAGAGGCGGCCGTCTACCGGGTAGGTGGTATAAAGCTGAGTAGATGTCTAAGACTTGCTTGGCACTTCTCGGAGATAGCGTGGACCATTCAACCTCTCAATCAAGTAGAGCAAGGCAAGGGTGGAAATAGTCCAAAAAGAGGAGAGATAGAGCGTTCAGTACACCTAATCCTTAACGTAGCTTGAGGACGGGAGGAGGTACTGTCAAACAAGGCACGTTTAGTAACGGTTGCTGAAGATATTCTAATGACCGAAGATACTGTCGTACTCTGAGGTTTCTATTTTAAGTCTCTTGTTCACCAAGATACATGCTTAGGAATAATATTACTCACCGTGTAGCATTAATACACACATAAATATCCAACACTCTTGCGTCACTCCACCCTCAAGGATGTAAACTTCCCACACAAGATCCCGTCGGCCCCTATATGTAAGGATATGAGGAGACAGTGCTTGATCGCGACCAAAAACCAATGGCGGATTGAGATGATGGTAGATCCGTTTAGGCGAGAAGTCTTTGCACTCTAAACCATTGTTTCCATCCACTCCAGGCCAAGCTTACTCGATAGAACTCGAAGGGTTTGACAACCACATCCTTGCCCGAGTAAATGACAGGCTCTTTTGATACCTGCGTGCTTCGAGTACCTCCTGGAAAACGTCGGCGGCGGTGCTTGTGTCGCTCAACGGAGACTTGGGTGACTTGCCATGATCTGTCGGAGATGGGCCTGGCCTCTACCACGAGGCGTAAGCAAATATCGCTGGCCATTGGCTCGTACGGGCCGATGAACCTGATAGTCAAGACCTCAGCGTGAGAGGGGAGGGCATCACCGATTTGCTGGGCCATCTTGAGTTCTGCATCGTAGACGTAGGCCTTAAAATGGTCGCCCGGCGGTGAATGATGGTGGATTTCTATCAATTTACGGACTTTATTGTATTGGTTCAAGAGCGACGTGTCGCGATTTACAGTCTCCCACCCTTCGGCGCTCTCGAGACCGTGTAAGGCCAGGTGAACTCCTCCTCGAGAAGACTGGGCGCACCATCGTGTCCCCGCCATTTTTCCTAGGTGCTCTAGATATGCTTGGATTGTTGTCTACTCTAACGGTCAACCTCACGGGATCTGCTTGGGCTGGTAATGCCGCGAGAGTTGTGTCGACCATTGTGTTTTCACCTTTGGCCGGCGATGATGTGTTGTTATTGTTGAGTGCTGAGTCGTCTGGGTGCGGAAAAGAGGCAAAATACATATGAAAAGGACCAGACTGCCTGATTATGCCTGCAGTGAGTGACAATGAGACAAGGTTGATGATCGAGGCCGCTGAAATGGCGAGGCCTAGATGATTCGGCATTGAGGGCGGTGAACGGAAAGATTATAAGCTTCTCCTTTCCCTTCTTGAGGAATAATCGTGTTGAAATATGTCGCCATGGTGTCTGTAGAATACTTTGCAATTCTTTGCTTGTCGATCTTTACGTTATCGTTTGCTGGTTGTTTGCCGCTTGCTTTTGTTGCCATTTCCTAAGCCTCTCGCGAGTTGTGAGAAGATATCCTCACTGACTACTTAAGAAACCCTACGGTATACGTGCTTATAAAGTCGTTTCGTTTCGTACTCACACTTGATGCTGGGTGTCTTCTTGCCGTCATCTCAGGTTTTTGTCCCACGCCCTGTCGCCATTGAATAGACTTAGACAAGTATGTGAACAAATATCTCATTGCATTGCTTGAACGGACATTGTATGAACATTAAACTATTAAGTTAAAACCCAGCTTCGATGTATTCGCAATTGGATGTCATGGCCGTCACAGTTCTATACTTCGCTGTAGGATGCACGGATGGTTTAATGCGAGAGCAGTTCGGGGAAGTAGCGTACCCGGGCAGGATAGTCAGAGTAATTCACTCTTGGGAACGAGCTGGGAACATCTCTAGAAATCTATTCGGAAATTTTGAGTGTCATGATGCAAAACCCACGGATTGTTGCTTGTCCGTTCACCTGCATATACGATTGCTCTCCACCCTTGCGCCTCTCGCATAAAGACAAGGCTCGACAAATTGAGAGGACGATATGTCATAGCCCATGGACTGATATTGGCATGAAATTTTTCCATATTTGCGGTCAAACGGAAGTCAGCAATTTGGCTCCTCATCGGATGTTATCCGATGTCATTGCTGCCGTGCTTGGTCTGAGCCCAATACTTCTCGGGCAACTTCCGCATCTCTGCACTGAGGACATAAACACGTGAAAGCATCTCGGCAAGAAGGATCGCTCATGGGAAAGGAACTCTTGAATGATAGGTTTCTATTCCAGCTCGGTGTAATCCCGAGGCTCCCCTCGGAGTAGAGGAAAGTTGCTCGTTTTCATGATGTGATGATCCCGCTGCAAATGAGAGCCATACTACCGAGGGAGTCTCACGGTACTTTGGCTCGTTTTAAGTCTTCATTGTAATCTATGAGGCGCCTTTGAGGGGTGTAAAATAAAGGCATGCCACAAAGTAGAGCTCCTCGCGACCGGTTAGAGCTGTGCCTCGAACCTCGGGAAATATGGAGCTGGTTGTTCAGCTTCCAGGAGCCTGCCTGTTTTCATTGGCACGAGTGTGTTGCTAATTTGCCATAATTCTGCCGATCAGATATTTTGCTAAGGGGTATATTCAGGAATTGTATTGAACCTATACTTTGTTGATATGGCTGGACTTGTCGAGTCCTATTCTTTCCACCTTGGCGATGTCTGTCTTGGAGTAGTTGACCCCAACTATCTATCACAAGGCATCCCTATTCTCCAATTCTCCAACTCCAAAACCTCCTACACCCTCAACCTCATCCATGCTGACATGGCTTCCACATGACATGAACCATCCCGCGATGCCACTCGGCACTTGCGTCGCCTCTGACGCCTTGCTGCTGCACACGTCGCCTGATTTATCATACGACAACCCTCAACCACCGCGACCACTACAAGACGGAATGCTACAGTACGCAACCTTCCCTTACCTACCCCCCTCGTCCAGCATATGTCGTGAAACTCCCCGACTGGAGACCTAGGAAGCCGCCACCCGCGTACGTGGAGACGCATCGCGAGTTGCCCTTGCAGTTGGGCCCTGGTTCCCCCTGCACCGACAGACTGGTCAGGGGTATACTGGCTGGACCTTATTTTCGTATACCGCCTTTGAGTGACTCCAGTAACAACGACATTCGGCGTCTTGGCTTGGGTCCTCTTTTGTGGTCAATTATGCCAGGCCCTTTCGGTGTCAATCGCGGTCGGGGAAAGTCGGGCCAAGACCAGGCTACAAGCACATCGGAAAGGACCGGAGTCGCACGCGCCTGGGTGGACAATTTTGCAGGCAAAAATCCCACACTGAGAAGCCGAGTAAATCTGCTTGAGCAAGGAAGGACATGTATTACCTGGCGATTTACGTACAAGTTCTAGACTCGTAAGTAAGACGCCCAATGACACCACCGAACTTCAAAGTGGACGCCGCTTCCGCCCTATGTTGTTCCTAGCCCGAGCGTCTTTCGGAGTCAAACCCGGTCCCGGCTCCGGCCCGGTTGGCGGACGTCACGGGGGATCCAGCGTCTGAAAGACTACCGTTTTGTCTTAGTTGAACCCTCGTAATCTGTACTATAGACGCAGTAGACGCTATTTCTGAGGCGTCTATGCCTTTCGTGCAACGGCTGGCGTGTAGGAGAGGGGAGCGTGTGTGTGTGCCTACGACCCCGGTACCTGGATCTTCTATGGCCCCCGGTCCGTGTATGGGTGGCGAGAGAAACCGACGCCGACGACAGGACATGGTGCCGGGCCCGGCAAACAGCCGACTGGGTTGCAATTCAAGGTGCCCTGGACCGGCCGAGTCGGGGCTGACTTGGGGGGGGGGGGGGGGTT
>VYKG01000290.1:0-67645 GCA_011426275.1 Dactylonectria torresensis | reverse complement strand
ATATAAAGTTATAGCTATTTTAGGCTTAATTTGAATTTTTAAGAATTATTTTAAAAATGCAATTTAAGGTGAAAATCTTAATGCGGCGCATACTTGGATGCGGCGCATGCTTATCAAGTACGTTAGTAAGTATATAATATCTAAAATATATTAATATATTTAAAATATTAAAAGTATAGTAATAACTTATTATTTATAATTACTTATTTTATATAATTATCTGCTTTAATAAAGTCTTTTTATTAAATTATATAAATATAAATAGGTTATCCTTTTATTATATTTAATATTCGTTTAATAAGTTATTTTAATATTTACTTACTCTTCCTATCTCTCTTTAGAGAGTAGTTAAGTGAGTTTTCTTCTAACTCCCTTTTTAAGAGTTATAAAGTAACTGTTTTTTCTTTTAAAGTATTATTAATACTATTACTATTACTAGACTTAGAGTATTTATCTATAGGGGCTAGTATATCCTTATTAATAATAGAGAGCCTAAGCCTCTTTATTTATCTAGCTTTAGTACTTATATTAATACTTAGCTCTTCTTTTTTATATAAGTAGTACTTATATTTAATCTTATTATTTATTTACTATTATTATAAGATTTTAGTAATACTCTTATAAAGAGCTACTATAATTAGTAGTATTTTTAAAATAAGCTATTAGTTTAGGATATTATCTTTTTTATTTATTATTTCTATTATTAGTTAAATGTATTTAAAAGTATCTTTCTTTTAGATTTCCTTACTTTTTCTAATTATATTAATCTTTTTAATAGTATTATAAAGTAGTCTTTCTTCCTTCTATCTTATTAGTAATAGAACTAGTGTCTAGAGTGTTAAGATATTATTAATATTAAAAGTCATACCCTTCTATTAATCTTTAAAAAGTGTTTATCGCTCTTTTTCTATCTTCTAACTTAGCTTTCCTTCCTTATAAGTCTTACCTTTAAGTATCTCTTTACTCTTAAGTTCCTTATTTATAAGAAGAGTGATTTCATTAGATAAAATCCCTATATTATTATAACTTACTCTAGCTATTATAACTATTTTCTTACTTATTTAAGGTTCTTCTTCTTATTAGCTAACCTATCTTACTTTCTTCTTACCTTTAAGTACTAATTTAAATTATTAATCGGTTTTAGGCTTTTAGTATTTATAAGAAGTATGTCTTAGGATACTATAGTTCTAATAGAGGACTTTAGAGTAGTCTTTCTTAACTATCTTAATATTTATAAGGCCTGAGTCTATTCTATATAAGGTATCCGTTTATTATTTCTTTTTATAATTTATATAGTTTCCTTTATTCTTTTATTATAAAGTATAGGATCCTCTAGACTTCTTAGCCTTCTTTTCTTATTATCTTTTAAATTGCTAGTTATTAATTTCTATAGTAAGTTATACTAGTCTATTATATATAGTGGGTTTAGTTTTCCTAATTATTATGTTTTTAATATCAGACTTTAACTCTTTATAGAAGCTTACTATATATCCTTCTTCTCCTTAATTAAGTTATAAAGTAAGATTATAGTATTCAGCTATATATTAAGGTTATAGTCCTTTAGTAGCGCACACTCAGAGAGGGGCCAGAGGTTAAACAGTAAAAAAAAAAAAACAACTAATAGTAAATAACAGTATAAGGGCCTAAAACCCAAGCCTAAAGCAATAGCAACTCAGAATGACTAGAGTTTCTACTGCATTAGAGTACAAGCCTTACTATCCTAATCAACCCTTTGAAATGCGTTAAGCAGCTAGAAAGCTAGATAGAAAAGCTAGATAGAAAAGCTAGATAGAAAAGCTAGATATCAGAAGGCAAAATCATTATATAATAAAAGCCCTATAAGGGCTCGTCGCAGTTCTAAGTCACAATTCAGTTACCTCTTTATAATTCTAGATTATAATTTAGCTTATTAGAGACTAACTATAATAAACACTATAATAAACATCTAGTATAATACACTCTATGCTCTTAGTAACTTAGGTTTTAGTAATTACTATACTCTCTTTATATATAATTTAAATACTAAGCTTAGTAAGGATATAAAAACCCTTAATAAGCTAAAGGCTATAGTAATAGGATATAGTCTTAAAGAAACCAGAACTATTAAGACTTAGTGACTCTCTAATAGTAAGCGAGTCACCTTAGCGATCTTTAAGACTGAGGTATTCTTAAGACTACGCCTCTTTAGAGGTAACTGATAATTTAAGAATTGGATTAAAAACGAACGATACTTCTTAAGGCGACTAGTAGCGAAGCCAGCATCTGAAATATCCCCAGAAGAAATAGCGTTCTTCGAATCGCTAGCTAATATTAACGAGGGGTGGATAATGCAAGTTATAAGAAACGTAGCTATTATCAACGCGCAAAACGACTGATGACCGCATTAGAAACTAAGGGAATCCTGCTGCTTGGTAGGTTGAAGGATTTGGCGGAGGAAGGTTTAAGGGAGGAGGGATAAGAGTCTATCTGTAACTAGGTCGACTAATCAATCGAGTCTTTCGTCTTAAGATAACTCAAGCAATGCAAACACGTAATACAGAAACGCGGTAGCGCAGAAACAAAAGTCCGAACAGTGGTTTCAATAGCGATTCGGCTATATATATAGACACTACTCCTTTCTAATAGAGTTTCTGAATTTATTATTCTACTACTTATTTCTCATCCTAGAGTCTGAAAGCGCTTTTAAGCTTATACTTAAAGACTTTATAGCTTCTATAAATAGCCTTAACGTATATGATAAGCTTGCGTAACAAACAAGCTTGTGTAACACTTATACTGTGTATTTAAAAGTGTAAACTTTAAAATTTCTAAAACAGGCTCTATAATTCTGAGATTTTTAGAAAATTAATTTTAGATATTTAATTAAAAAATTAATAAGCTAGTCTTTTTTCTATATTTTTAAATAAATTATTAAGCTAGTTATAAATAAATATAATGTAATAGACAGTGCGAATTTAATACTACTAGCGCTATAAATATATATAATCTAAAAAAATTCTTAAAAATAATATATTTTATAAGTAAGCTAGCTTAAAAATCTTATTTATTTTAGGCTTAATTTGAATTTTTAAGAATTATTTTAAAACTGCAGTTTAAGGTGGAAATCAGAATGTTACGCTTACTTGTTTATTATGCAAGCTTATTATATACGTTAGTTTCTTCCTTTCTATTAGTATAAATATAGTTAATATAGTCCCTTATAATAGGTTTAAACTATTAGAAGACTTTATTCTTAAAGAATCCTATAGTATACTAGACTTTAGTATTACTAGTAATAAACTAGGTTAGATAATATAGCTAGTAGGCCCTGAGCTGTATTAAGAATCCTTAGAGCATAGTTATAGATCTATTATAAGAGTCTGGTTATCTTAGTTTAAGGATTTCTTTAGTATCTTTTCCTATTACTGAATTAGAGGTTAGATTCTTAATATAGTCTTTATAAAGGCTGGTTTATTTCTTAGAAGCTTTAATAAGCCTTTTAAGTTTATCTATAAGTGCTTTAACTTAGTTATTTAAATTATTAATTTATTCTTATTTCTTAATAGTATCTTTATAAAAGGCTTTAGTAAGGTTATTAAATATATTACTAAGTTATTTATTATATCACTTTAGCTTATATACTTCTGCTTTATAACTTATAAGTATAATGACTTCTTCTTTATTATCTATATCTATTAAGACTAGAATAAGTAGTTTGCTTATTAGCTAATAAGAAGAAGATAGAGTTAAATTAAGTATAGTAAGTAGAGCTATTATAATAATTCAATATTATTTAAGCTTAATATAAGTAATATAATAAATAAGAACTATTAATATATAATAATTAAGTTAATATACTATTTTTATAAGACTAGTATATATTAAATCCTAATCTAAGGGTTTATATAATAAAATAATTAAGCAAATTAAGATTAAATAATACTTATTATATTTAGTAATAATAAAGTAAAATATACTTAATGTAATTAAGTTATATTAATAGTTAAGAAGCTGCTTATATTAAATATGCACTTCTTAGTTAATTATATACTAAGTAGACCGCTATCCTGCCCGGAGGACTGCTATTAGTCCTAGACCGTCACTATCAGTCCTGGTAGAGCGTCGGTCCTAGAGTGGGACTATACTATTAGTCTGAACTAGATGCGGGTCCTATCGTTCTGCCGTTCCTGACCGCCTGGTGGAAACCTAGGCCGTGACATATATCTAGCTTTAAAAATTCAGGCTTTAAAGCTCTAACTATATAAACTCTGTTTATATTTAGTTTTTAAAGTCTAATATCCTTTTAATAAAACCTAGGCCCCTAGCCTTCTGTAGTAACAGTAGTAACAGCAGCCACAGCCTCTAGCGCACAGCTCTGAGCTTTCAGCAGGTACAGCGCCCCGCTTCAACACTTTATCCCTTTTGAATTGACTTAACTTAACTCTCATCCGATTGCCTCTTTGCAGATATGGCCGTGTTTTGTACCCTGTTCATTGTCCTAGCTTCTTCTTAGGGCGATTCTATCAGGCTGGCTGCTAGCACGAATTACACAAACCTCAGTGAGCAACTGTTCCTCCACATCTCTATGCAAGATACGGATATATGAGGAAGAGTAAAAGAAAGCAATGTTATATCATAAATAATCTAACACCCATAATGAACATACGGCGCCCATTGTAATGATACAGTCTGTTGATCGTCATAATCCGAATCACAAAGAATCACATCTCTCTGCCCTTCCATTCTCATACCTCTCTTATCGACTTCATTTCTCCTGATTGATAGAGAACTTTCTCTTCTCGTCGTTTTTCTAATCAAACCATCTCGCCAACGATCTCTCAGCTCTCGAACGGCATTGTGCAGCCCATGACAAACTGACTCATCCGTCATGTCCTCCTTTCGAACACTTTCGTATGTGATTCTCGCAATATCCACACAAATCTCGTCATTCACCTCACATAGCGTGCCAACCACATGTCGAAACCCAGCCAGTTGGCATGCGCTTATTAGGTGGATGCTTTCGTCTAGGTGCTTGGTCCTCCCGATCTGTCCAGTCCCGCAGGCTGATAGGTAAGCGAGAAAGGGCTTTCGCTCGCGGAGATTGATTGAAATCATGTCGGCAACCGTCAAAGGATTGTCCATCCAGTCTTGGAGACGCAAGTGGCTTCTGGAGGGATCGGCGGCATCTGTAAAGCCGTGCCCCGCGAAATGAAATATCTCACACTCCCGTAACAGCGGCAGTACTGATTGCCTAGTCCGTTGATCTGGCTGAACAGATTCGATCGACATCAACCCACACGCTTCCCTTACAACCTCAACTTCTTTGCCAGCAAATGGCAGTGGTGCGCATCTCTGTGTACGCTCCATGTCAACTACCAACGCCCGGCGCATGTGTGACTGGGCCTTGGTTATGTCGGGTTTCCGATGAGCAAGTTTGACAGTTTGCTCGAGAGCTCGGATGGACAGACTGTATGAGGACATGGCCCTGTCAATGACGCTTTGGTGAGACCGTTCCAAGTGTCGCCCTGCCGCATGCAGTGGGAACATGCTCAACGGCCCAGTGGGAATCCACCAAATCCGGGGCCATTGATCACTTGCCCTGGGTGGTTCAGTGTACCCGAGGGCCTCGAGAACAGGGCTTGCAATGGTGTCCCAAAGCCATTCAAGAACTTCCAAACTTGTGAAATCGCGGTTCCTGACCTTCTCTTGAATGGTCTCGCGAACCAACTTGGGCAACGGCAATGTTTGAGGTATGTACCCTTTGATCAGGAATGCATCACAGCGATAGCTCACATTCACAATGACTACATGTCCACCCCTAGACGCGTAGTCCATCATACCGGCGTCGACCTCGACCGGAAAACCCGCCTGGTAACGGTCATTCCGGTTCTGGTAGTTGAGGATGAAACCATCAAGCTTCCGGCTTGCAGTGATACGTTGCGCTGCTCGTCGTAGGTCGTCTCCTCTTTCGTGTGGTGCCTGTAAGTGGATTTTGTTGTTGCTGATGCCGCTTGTCGAGAGCTCCAACTGCTCACAAAGTTCGACGAATTCCTTCTCCTTTTCGGCAGTGAGGTACGCTAAAGATGGTACTTCGATACGGAGCTGGTTCAGAGCCGCCGTAGCTACTGCGCGGCCTTCCTCCAGAATCCGAACAGCATCCAGGGCGGAACGACCTGAGCTAATCGCAAGAGCGGCACCATCCGATGCCAGACCAGAATACATCGATAGACAAGCTTGGCTCTCGGAAATATCTAGAAAGCGAGGGATGGTTGCGGCGATCCTATGGACAGCTTTGTCCACAACATCAAAGGCCTCTTGCCAATCTTCAACAAGTATCAAGGCAGACTTGAGGGCTTGCGCGATAGCAATAAACCTCACGAGCTCTTTTCTCGTGCCCACGGGTGACTGCTCGAACGCTTGGCTGAGGAATGACACGGCCTCATCGAGATCGGATCTCAGACGGGCTGCGTCATATTTTGTTCGATAACAGTTTCCGATGGCGATCAATAGGTCAACGTAGCCCGAGTTCTTCCTCTGGCCCATCCGCTTTGCTAGATCAGTGGCCTCCTGGAGAACTCGAGTTGCCATTTCTAAGGATGCTGCCGAAGGCGTCGTAATGTAGCCGGTGACACAACTGCTTGCAACAGCCACGAGCCGAAATGCCCTCTCTTGGCTATCTGCTGATGAGCTGTCTAAAGCTTTACGCATGGTCTTGGTGGATTTATCAAAATCCGACTTCATCTTCTCCAACTTGTATTTTTCGAGATATGCCCTCCCGAGGCTATTCAGGAGTTCGGGAGGGTGGTCGTGGTCCGGCCATGCTTTGAGAGCATCCTCATATAGTAGAACAGACTTCTCAAGGTCATATACATTCTCCATGTCTTCGTACTTGGTTCTATGGACCGCTGCCAAGTCGGCAAGGTAACCAGCGCGTGACGGACAATTGTGAGGGCTGATCTCAATGACTTCTTGGAACAGCCGCTGGGCTTCGTCGAGATCAGAAACTCTGTTGAAGACTGCGTAGCTGCTCTGCTTTGCATCTCCCAGGCACCGAAGCCGAGATGGACGCAACGGATGATCTCTTGGTGTAATATTTGCGGATTTCTGAAGCGCAAGCAGCGCCATCTGGAGGTCGCCGAGGTCGCCTGAATAGTGATATCTATCCATGTACAACGGACCGAGACTATGCACTGACGGGTACCAAGCTGGATGTTCTGGAGACGCCGCAATGATGACTTCTTGAAGTAAGCTTATCGCGTCGTCGAGGTCCTCGGCGGCACTCTCGCACTGTGCCGTGGCACGCCCCAGAGCATCCACGCCTCTCTTGAGAGCGTAACGAGTTTGAACGCATTTCCCAAGAAATTCCACGCGACCCGGTCTCTGCAGATGCTCACTTGGAGTAGCGGCAACTGAAAATCCGCACAGGAATGTGGCACTTGAAAGTTCTGCCGCGTCTGGGTTTTCGCTGTACAGCTTGAACTGCTCGACTGCCACATTGAAGAGCCGGGAAGGGTGATCTGAGATACCTTCCTTGCCCAGGAGAATAATGTGTTTATATGAGGCGTCTGGCGTTCCTGTGTTTCTGGTACCAAGGTGCATATCGTACAAGTCGATAGGTTCGCCATTGTTGACAATGAGAGCGGTTCTATCGGCGTGTTGCCTGAACTCAACGGCACGCTCGAGGTCGGAAATTGTACCTTCTCTGAGGTATCTTCCGGTAAACCAAAGCGCAAGATTGCCTGCACACCAAAATTGGTTATGGTGGTCTGCCGGCGTGTCTCCTCGTGACGAAATGCTCCACGCCTCAAGGCCCAGGTGAATGCTTTCATGGAGATCAGGCAGTCGAGCCGTGTGCGAATATCGACAGTACAACGCGATGGCATGGACAACCAAATAAAATGGCCGTCCGGGGTGATCCTTTGGTGCAATGTGCACAGCGCGCGTGCTGAGAGTGATGGTTTTGGCAAGATCCTCTGGGTTCTTGGTAATACTATAGCGGCTCCTAAGTCCGATGGCCAAGCAACTTAGATGCCACGGGACATCTTCTGGGTGACCTAATTGGGCCATGGAGATGGCTTCTCGTCCAAGTCGAACCGGTTCATCAAGGTCGGCCGGTGGCTCCCCTTTGAGAAGAGCATGGGTTAGAGCCAGCGCGAGGCTGCTCCGATCCCGTGCTCCATCGACATGAGGCATGTTGGCCAGCCCTGCCAGCCTGTCTCGACATTCCCGAACACGATTTTCGGCTTTGTCTTGGGGCCGACCTAGAAAGTGAGCGAATATACGAGGGCAGAAATAGCATAGAACCCGCGCCAAGTTTGGGTGCGGTTTCTGGCGCGGGTCTATGGTGTCCCATGCTAGATCCAAAAGCTTGATGGCTTCCTCGAGGTCAGCCTGAGTTTCTGCCAGTACGTGACGCTCACATAGTAAGGCCGCCAGGTTGACAAAGTAGGAACAGCCATTGATCGGGTCCTCTCGCTTCCGCTCCACAGCTCGTTGGCTGAGTTGAATAGCCTGCTCTAGATCCGTGACAGACTTTGTTGCCAAATATCGTTGATATAAAGCAGTTGCCAGCTTGTCCAGGATCCTTTCATGCATGTGAAGATAGTGAGACGAGGCATCCACAGCCTGTCGTCCGACGTGGATGGCTTCGTCTAGATCAGCCGTGGAGAGTGTATATGTGTAACGTTGAAGGAGCCAATACGAGTAGTTGCATAAACGGTGTCCTCGGTTGACTCCATCTTCAATTATAGCGGATGATTGCCGGCTGTGTTTCAGTGCCGTGTCGAGATCATTCCAGGCTCGAGAGGTGCAGAATTTCAGATAATACGGATATCCAAGATGACTGAGAGCAGCTCCTTGATTTATTTCATCATCTGAGAGCATTCCAATCACTCGTGTCGCAAGATTGATGGCTTCTTCCAGATGACTCATGTCCCCGGACACCAGAGAACGAACGCAAAGTTCAGCAGTCAGGTACTTGAGATGTTCGCGCTGTGGTAAGCTCTTCTGGCTGTTTTCGAGCAAACCAAGTTGTTTTGAGATTCCGGCAGCTTCATCGGCGACTGTCTGATCTAGCGTCTCCTCGTACAGTTCGAGAAGAAGAAAGCCCAAGTTGAGTAAATGCGAAGGCTTGGGCAACAGGCCGACAGCGTGCCTCATGACTTGGACAGCTTCGCCAAGGTCCTCGGTCTCTCCTGCTCTTTGATACCGGCTGTGTAGCAGGTCTTTTAAGTTAATCAAACTTCCAATCTGGGTAGAGCCAGCAACGGTAACACACGCCTGTTGCTCGATTGCTGCGGCCAGGTCCGAGGAGTGGGATGAGGCACCCACATCTTCCTGCCACCACTCTCTGAGGAGAGCGGCGAATTGACCCGGAACGCCCCGTCTGCCGGCTTCGTGAACCTTGAAAAACATGATGTGGGCTACTTTACGCGCCATTTCGATCGCTTCGTCGAGATCCATCATTGTTTTGGTTTTCTGATAGCGGCTGAAAAGCATTGACGTGAGAAATTCCGAGGCTAGAATCCGCTGAAAATCCTTTCTTGCCTCAGCAACTGTTTGCTTGGCCGCTTCGATGGCTTTGTTGAGATCTCCCATCTCTCTAGTTTCTTCATGCAACCGCCAAAGTGACGTCGCGAGACTATGGTGATAAGCGAACAAATCTGCCAAAGGGGTAGCGGCAAGGGCTGCAGCAAGGGCTGCCCTCGCTAATTCGGCGGCGAGTTCCACATCAGATCTCTCGCCGGCCCTCAGGTATCGGGTACCAAACAGTTCTCCCAATTGGCTAGTAACTTCCGGCTCCGGAGCGTCGAATATTGCAAGTGATTGTCTAGTCACTCTAATAGCATCTTCAAGGTCTTCCAAGGCTCCCGTCTCGTCGTGGCGGTAACCGTAAAGCGTACCGACCTCAAAAAGCCACCACGGCCGGTCTGGGTTGTCATTTTGGATTATGTCAATAGCTTGACCAGACACTTTGATGGCTTCATCCAAATCTATCGTTGCGTGGGCCATGAACTGTTGCTCACTTTGACCACATGAAGCTGGAGCTCCGGCAAACTCATCGACTTGTACCTTTCCAGCCCGAACGCCCGCCCCCATGTTGGACACCATGCGTGCTCTTCTATAACGACAGCAAAGCAGTCTCCCTAGGTTGTTCAGACGGATGGCTCGGTCCTGGTCGTCACTAGGGATGTCGCTGGCGCTTCTCTCCAACTCAATGGCTTCGTCGAGAGACTCGCCGCCTGCACTTTTCTCTAAAGCACTTAAAAGGTATCGTTGGTAATTCAGGTCAGCTAAGTGGCTCAACTCGGCAGCTTGATGGAGACCTTGCGGAGTCATATCGACCACTTGGCGTCCCAGCCGGATAGCTTCGACGAGATCCGGCAATATGACGTATTCCCGACTAGTCAAAAGACTTGCGAGTTCTCGTAGGCATTGTGGCTGATCTTCATGTCCACCAGGAATAGCGTTGAGTATTTGCCTTGCCTTTTGAATCGCCCCGTCTAGGTCATCCATTTCGCCCACTTCGTCAGTCATGGTTCAATTGGAGACCGAACCCGATTATTGACGGCTACTCAGGATCAGGACTGGGAAATTGAAGTATTGGAGCGGAATCGAGACTGTATTAATCACGAAGTTGATGAAATATGATGGTGGGTAGTAGCATTGGGTTTGCGGCTGTGATTCTGCAATGACAAGAAAAAGTCAATCTGGTCGATTGATGCTCATATCAGGCACAGGTAGGAATGACGCTAGCTCCGGCTACCCCTCCCTCACCAAGGGAGAGGTAGAAGCGGGACCAACTCAGCTCAACGATTATTGGCTGACTTACGAATCCAAGCCACGATTATGCGCCTTCATCATGTGATGGAGCGTCCAGTAGAATCGGGAACAAGAGGAGCGTATGAAATGATGTAGTGGCTGTGTGGCCGTGTGGCTTCTACTGTGTATAATAAATG
Source organism: Dactylonectria torresensis (assembly GCA_011426275.1). Taxonomy (NCBI): domain Eukaryota; kingdom Fungi; phylum Ascomycota; class Sordariomycetes; order Hypocreales; family Nectriaceae; genus Dactylonectria; species Dactylonectria torresensis. The sequence continues at coordinate 56,708 of VYKG01000290.1, read as the reverse complement.
CAATAATAAATAAAATTCGGCTCACCTCACGATAGACGAGGAAAATAACAGTTGCTGGATGAAGCTTCCGTATTTGATGGCTTCAGCTCTCAGGTCACAAAATACCACCCAATTTCATCACGGTCCTGCCCCTGACCATCTTCATCTTCTCAAAGGTCTCACGACATGTGATACATGCAAGCTCTGTTAACGCAAGGTTTTTACTGATCTGTGATTCGCAAAGTAATAGGAAAACGAAGCCGTGATGACGAAGAAGCCGCTACAACCCACATGTCGTTACCAGAAAATGAGGCCGATATAATGGAGACAATAAAGAACAATGGGATGTTTCGATCAGATACCTTCCCCTCTGGTTGTTCATTCGAAAGTCAAGTTCAAAGTCCAGCACATAGCCGAAACGTATCAGATTTCAGCAACATGGGAAGCTGGTCCAGTCCCAACCCGTCATATCCTCCTCCTAACACAAGCGCCCAACGGGGATTTCAAAGTCATGCGCTAAGGCAATGGAGCAAGGAGTTGTCGACACTGGACTTATTGAATCCGGAAACAGATAAACCAAGGCCTCAAAAAAAAATCCGAAAGATTTCTCCCCTTAGAAGTGATTCAAATATCGACGGGCTACCGTCTCTCGGGTTTCAACCGCTCCCCGAAAACACCCACGAGCCGGTGCCGTCCGCCAGTCTGGCGTGTCCCTTCTACAAGAGAGACCGCCATAAATACCACGATTGCTTGAGATTTGAACTTCGGCGGCCAAAAGATGTCAAGCAGCACATGTACAGAAAACATATGAACCCCGAGTTTTACTGCGCTCGGTGCTTCGAAAGGTTTTCGACGGCGGAATTGAGAGATCATCATACACGGGCGCCTCGATGCAAACCCAAAGCTGTTCCCCAGTTCGATGGCATTTCTAACCAGGAATGAAAGTTACTTACGGGTTATGTTAGCCGAGGCAAGTCATTCGAGGATCAGTGGTTTGACATATGGCATATTGTATTTCCGTATCAACGCCCGCCTTCGTCGTGTTATATAGGCAACTATGTGGAGGAGATGATGGCGCAACTTGGGAACTTTTGGGACCGGAAGAGGACCGCAGTTCTTCCAAGTGTACTGGATGATCTGAACGTCGACGGTGTCGATCACCTTCTACTTGATAAGGTTATTGGAAGGATCTTCGATCGATTTGAAACTCACGTGTCAGGCCCAGCTATTGAGATGAATAGAGCAACATCTTCAGGAGCGGCGAATACTTCTCGGCAGCGCATTGAACCAGCTGATGGAGAGGGCGATCAATTAAGCCAGAAAGGCGAGTCAGCGGAAATCAGTCAAGATTGGCCATTGGATTGGCAAAGTGTCGAGTTGCCATCAATGAACACAGATGAACAGGCTCTCGTTGAGACCATGGAAGGGTGGCCCAAGGACTGGGAGTTCGACTCCAGTTCTCTAGACGAGGGCGCAGTAAATTTCATTTAGTCCAAGGCTGCTTAAAATAAGTTAGCTTACTAACTACATTACTAAGCTAAAGGGTCGTATTAAATTAGACTATATTAGAACACCTAGGCGCAGGGTGGTTATATAAGACTAGGTAGTCTTTCGGGACTGAATCGGGGAGGGCTCGCCGAGCCCTTATTAGGCTAGACTGTATTAAGAAGCTAGGAATAGCTATACCTCCCTGACCTTAAGGGGCAGGAGCTCAAGGAGAAGCTACACAATACACACACACGTCATAGGGTCATCATCGTGGTCATCTATGCTATCCAACAATTCTATTATATAAATAAGCAATAGAGAACGCGCCTCTTTAAGCATATGTATTAGCACTTATCTTTACTCCTAGGCAGAGTATAACGAGAAAACTGTTCGAAGGAGAAGAGCTAAATTAGATTGTAATAAAACTGGCTATAGCAGAGGATTGGGATGCATGCCAGGCAACGCTCGAAGGCCATGGCGCCGCAGTTGAGTCAGTGGCCTTCTCGCCTGATGGCCAGCGTCTGGCATCAGCGTCACGCGACAAGACCGTCAAGATCTGGGATATCACAATAGGCCACTACCAGGCGACGCTCGAGTCGGGGGCCTTCTCGCCCAATGGCCAGCGTCTCGCATCAGCGTCATGGGACAAGACCGTCAAGATCTGGGATGCCACGACGGGCCACTGCCAGACGACGCTCGAGGGCCATGGCGCTGGACCGCCGCGCCACCGGCGAGAGGCCAGGACGTCACGGGATTTTGGCGCAGTACCGGTCGGTCCCTGATGGGAATACTTCGCGGTGAGTTGCGTTAATATGGTATGTCTTGGGGTATGCGGAGTGGCACTCGATAGCTAGTCGTCTGCACGACCCCGGCTGCCTTTGCGCGGGCGGAAGTGGGACTGCGTGGGTAAGGTCACCTTGGAGCAAGCGGATGGTGCAGCGCGGACCACGGCTGTGTTTGTAACGCGACTCTGCAGCAGCCTTGAGCGCGGCACGCGTGTAGATTGAATTGCCGGCAGTAAATGCGCCCCGCAGCCTTGATGCTCTCTTCAGGACTACGGCATTATCGCCCGGGGACCTGGGCCGTCAATGTTAGGCTAGAGCCTGAATCCATACCAATTATTCCTGTAGGTGGCTGACAATTCTATACAAGAGCAAGGTCCAAAAGTATCCTTTGCTTTTAGTAGTGGGGAACACGCTATTTTGGCACCTGACTGGGCTGGCATCGGATTATTTGTGGGTCGCTACGGAAGTCCATAGGGGGCATAGTTCTAAAACCCAATTTGTGGTGTTTTTGGGTAGGGGCACACCCACCGTACGGCCCCGTTTGAAGCATTATCGCTCGATTAAATCGCTTAGTCATCCAAAGTCAATATGCATTCATTGCCAGCTGGTTACATGCACTCGCCTCATTCTCCTTATAACAGGCTACGAGCCTCTCTTTCTTTTCTTCTTCCTTCTTCAATCCCAATTTGGAAGTAAAAATAGCCTCCTTTTGCAAAATAACGCCGCTGTAATGCGCTTTGCGTGGGCGTCCAATCTGCTATGATATTATAGGGTTGTACGCTACATTTTGATATGCATTTTGCCTATATTGGCAGACCTATGCGCGCTTACGATTTTCTACAGTATGTACTGTCGTAGGCTAACCGTTGCTAAGGCAGGAACCCTATAAGCCTTCCAGACTTAATATACTCTATACGCGCCTGTATGTAAGCAAATTCAATAAATTCGACTTCGTATGACTACGGATTGCCCATTATAGCCAGTACTCGCAAGAAGGATGACAAGGATAAGGGAAAGGAGGCGGAGAAGGAGAGAAAGTGACTCGAAAAGGAAAAGGAGAAGTAAGACAAACTGCTTCGTAAGGCTGCTTTCGACCTCCTACGTGAGGATTTTAGAGAGGAAAAATTCAGCAAGCTGCCTAAGGAAGTGCTAGAGATTGACACTCGTACTTTCACGTATAAAGGTGAACAGCCCTCTGAGAACCCGGATCTTACTGTTTGGGCTCTAATGAATGCTCTGAAGGGTAGTAGTAAGAAGGGTTTCGCTGCTATTGACTCTACTAAGGTTTGTACCTGTAGATCAGCGTACTAGTTCGTCCTAACTCGTATTAGGAAATACGTCTGCTTGAGCTTAACTATAAGACGGATAGTAAGTCCATAAAGAAGACCGCCTCTGTTCTTAACTTTCGCGGCAGTCAGAATTGTAATACTATGCTCCGCCACCTATATAGTAATGAATGTGAGGATATGGAGTGTTGTAATAAGTGTATAGGCCAGAACGGAGCCTTTAATAAGTGTATTGTTTCTAATACTTACCTGTATGCTTGTGCTAATTGCGATTGGAACTGTTCTAGCCAGGCGTGTTCTTTTAGTAAGTACTTATACTTACGTACTTATATGCACTACTAATTAGTAGTAGGTAAGTAAAGCACTAAGCGCAAGGCTGATGACTTTGACTTTAATAGTGATAGTATGGACTTAATGGAGGACTTTGACTGTAAGACGCTTTTGAAGATGTCTAAGTTCTTTAAGGATGCTGCTAATAAGAAGAAGAGAAAGAAGGGGGGCACCCCTTCGAAGAAAGATTAAAGTATATTACTCTTTATAAGAGAATATGAGCTTATACTGACCCTTTTTTTAGTCTACTTAGTCGTCTTCTATTACCTCTGTTTTTAAGAATCTAAAGTAAAATTTCATTTTATAATCTAAATAAAAACGCGAATGATATTTTAGTATATAACTGTATGTAATAGTATATAGAAGTATATAGAGTATTATGATACTTAATTACTAGCTAGGGTCTGAAATGAAATTTACTTTAGTCTGGATTTTTTTTTTATATATAGAAGATATAAAGTAATTATTTGCTTTAATATCTAAGGAGTATTGCAGGGTAGAGTCTCGTAGTGTATCGTACGATTACTAATGACCACTAGTAGCTTTGCCTCTGAATTGCTTAATTAGGCTCTAGCTTGAAAATTAAGATTATGCTCTCATATGGCTACGTATGTGGACATACGTATGAAAAAGATTTTCAGCGCTAGCTGTTAAATCTAAAGCTCGAATTTTCGATTTTTAGTATGAGGCTGTACTTCTCGCTATGGCCTTATACGAGCCCTGAAGTTAACGTAATAGGCCGCCCTTCGATTGACTTATCTTCATTTTGCATATAAATTTAATAATGGAAGAATGATGACTATCTTATATATGATTAAATCGTTATATGCCTTAATGAGCATTTCTATATTAAAGTGGGACGTATGACTGTATATCGTAGCCTTAAAAGTTGGAATGTCTCGATTAAATAATATACTGAAGACTTAGAATACCTTTATTAGTATATTAAAGACTTATTCTTTAATAAGGTCTTGAATGATCACTTTATGCTTCTGAAGCTCTATTCTGATGGTTTTATTATTATGAAGACTGGACTTGAACGCATATGCCGGGACCTTGGGCTTTGGCGCCGTCAAGACTCCGAATAGATATCAGAAAGCTTACGCGAATTGCGCTGTTTCTTTAAAAACGAGTCTGAATAGAGCACTAAGCTTAAAGACTTTAGCCGTATGTATCTCTATGTAAAGGTCCGTCGAGCTAGACTTGTACTCAGTCGCTGGGCGCTGTATGAAGGCTTTTATGAGTTTTATCCTAGAAGTATTACTGAACGTTGGAATATAATGCGATATCGCTGAGGTGGATGGACAGCCTCTGGCTCTGACTTTATGTAGTCTCTTAATGCTTATGATAAATTGAAGGCTTAGGGCTTTGAGATTTATGCTTTAATTAACGTATACTTACGGTTTATTACGTGGTTTTATATTAGCATATTAGCCAATACGTTACGGAGTGTTGTTGCGTAATACCTTCACGTACTTTCAGAACGCCAGACAATGCCTAATATTATCCGTTCGGACTGCGGCTAAGAGACAATTCTAATGGCTAGAGCATATTTCTACCTTTCGAAAGAACGCGTGCGCATATAGGATAGTATTTAGCAAGACGTGCACTTCTAAGACTGTTAGGCCTACGGTAAGAGCACGAATAACTAGAAGATTGAAAGCTGGTGGCTTTGGCTAAGTTAAGGCAGGGCTAAGTTCTGGCGGGTAAGTATAGGCTAATATCTTTATTTATGATAGCGTATTGATGTATTCTTAGGAGTATTTCTTTGAAATTACGGGACTTATATATTTCTCGGATGACTCTATACCTGACCGTATTGCGATGCTTTATATCTTTATGCCAATTTTGAGAGAGGAATTCGCCGACTTTGTACATATGTGGAATATGCATTATATTCATAAATAGTACAATAGGCCACATATTGTTCCCAGGTAACCATAGAACCTTTACTTTCAGCCCGAGGCCTGACAAGTGAGAAGCTGGGCAGAGGTCATCCCTCAGGGACGACTAGATACGCTTCAGAATATCTTCTCAGAAGACTATATTAACCTTAACGCTTACTTACCTAAGCATACAATAGCTATTTGCAATCATATACTCCAAAGCCGTCAAGACTACCCACAAGATCCAGTAGAATGGCCATATCTTTCTACATATCTCTTCTTACAGCAGTATTTGCAGCAGTATATTATCAATTAAGAATCACTGGCTCTAGAGCTACTATTAATACCTACGGGTGGACTTAACTGCGTACGAGATCATTTAGCAGCGAATGATATTAATACTACTATGCTTAATAGGCTCGAAAATAAGATTGGAGAGGAGGTTGATAATATTGATGAGCAGGAGGACTAACTATATAACTAAATATGTATATAATCGAAGCATTTTGCCCTCAAATTAATCTCTATTCTTATTCTTCCCCCTCCTAGCTCGAAAAGGAAGCTTCTTCTCAGGTAAACCCCCCTATGTTTCTGACTGTTCGATATCGCTCGTAAAAGGATCACTCAGTACGGCATTATTCGAAGCTATATCTGTGACTATAATACATCCCGCGATAACCTCATCTTTGACTTGAGTCTTGATGGGGCTTCGAGCTTCGAGCTTTATTGGTGCTAGAGATAGCACTAGGGCTTTGAATTCGTCCTTACTGGTTGATACGCGCTCTGACTTTGCGGTATGTGGAACCTTGGACTTGACAGGGCTTGGCGTTGATATATCCGAGTTTATATCAGAAGGCCTGTGATCGATAGCCCTTTTGCGGCTACGTATGGCTCTTAACGGCCTCTGGCAGTCGTTATTAGGTCGGGGTCCCTTGTTAAAGAGCTAAAAAGTGAGATTGGCTGTATTACGTTGCTTTATAATGGTGATATTCCCCTGACTGAATAGATCTCCTAGTGTAATGGTATTGTACGCTCTACTAGGGAAGTATACGGGTCTAGAAGTAGTGCTAACTGTTGATACGGAATGAATGACTTATTACTCTTTCTTCTTGAGGTGTTTATCGTATTGCTTGATGATGAATCTGATTATTGAGCTATAGGATGAAAACTTACGCCTTAGTATGACTTTAATAGATTTAGTACGCTTTCTAGCGTGCTGAATTCCTTTGTACACTGGAATCGTAATGCCTAGGATGCTCTTATCGATATAGCCATCACTAATCCAGAAGATTGCTAATACTTTAATAACGACTGGGTCCTTGTGGATCCGTGTGGCTACGATACTGCTCTGCCGGTTCTATATAGCTATTATAGTTAAAGTCTGATAGGTATTAGGCATTAGCACTATTGTAGAAGAAGTAGTGATTATGCCTTGTGAGGCAGTGTTCTTTGCTGTAGAGGTCCGTTATGTTGAAGGCGAATTAACAGTCAGGTCGATCGAAATAGGGGCTATATTATGTGAAGCCGTAGGGAGTCGTTAAGCGCAATGCGGGTAATAAAGAGCCCTAGGAAACTTCATACGGATATCCGCATAACGAGTACGTTGTCGTGCTGATAGACAATATTCTGTTTGAGGAGGTGAAGCAGGCTCTATGTTAAAAGAAGGTAGAAAGTTAATAGAGAGCAGTGAAAGTGTGCGTATGAGCTCATATGAATTCATACGTAATCTTATACCCCTTTCACCTTATACTAAATTGGCCCGGCAATGGGCAATGGAAGGTCCCTTGTACACCGGTAAAGCAATTTTCTCCTTGAAATTACGATACGGGCTCGTATGTGGCTAAGCAGAAGGATAAATACACATTGGGGTTAGTCTAGTGATATAAAAAAGAGGGCTGGGGGTTTTGGAACTGTGCCCCCTATGGACTTCCGTAGTCGCCTGCCCGGCACGTTGGCTGGAGCAAGCAAATTCTGCTCCTCCTAAGCACGTCCTATCATAATATGGATCTAGAAACCTCAGTCCTCAGCCCGGATCCGGATGTGATCTCTGACAGAGAGATCGTGACTAACCTGTCGAGTAGTACCCCATTCTGGCCCCAGGTCGCGAAGGTGGGCGACATTACCGTCTCCATTTACCACCACACTATCCCCAACAGTAGCTTAGACGATGTGTCCTGTTGGACCTATGTCTCGTCAGGTCTCCAGAGCGTAGGGCAACCCGAGCTCGTCATTACTCTCCGGCGCCGCAGCAATGAGCGTCCCCTGGACTGGTCCCGCGAACCCCTAGATTGGTTCAAGATTGTGGCTTCGTGGGGCCGCTCGGGGAGGATTATCGACGCATTTCACACCCACCTCTTAACCTCGCACCACTGGTTGGGTAGTAAGAACCTGGAGACCGTCACGTATGGCCAGCCACATCGGTGTCTTCCTAACCTGCCTCCGGACGCCCTACCCCATGTCCGACTACACGGCATTGCTCTCACAGCAAACGAGACCTTAGTCGCAAAGGCCTATGGGTGGACCCGAGCCATTGGCCATTACGGGTTGAGCAATCGGTGGTGGCCCTACACCCCCTGGATCGACCGAGACCGGAGCGACTGCATCACCTTGGACGACATGCAAGGCACTATGCGCCTACGGACATTTGACGTTAAAAAAGTCCGCGGCGTTAGCTTCCGGTGGATCGACTCGAGCCTGATCCTTGAGATCCCCACAGCGCGGGCATTGGAGATCAGGGCACTTGTAGCGGCCCTGCGTGATGAGGAGGTGCTGGCCCTGGATTCATGTCTGCATCCGGAATCCGATTTTTGCGCGACATGGAAGGCCGGGCAGAGCAAGGCGTTACATGGCTACGGCACCGGGTTTGGCATCCCATCCCCTATTCGTCAACTATGGAGGTGATGACTGTCTGACAAAACACGAGTCTGCAGAACCACGGACGTGAAGAACTTTGCCTTTGTTGTGTTCTGCCCTCAGCAAGAGAGTGATTCTTGGCTCTGTGTAGAAGATGGGTGCGCATGTGAGCAAGCCGTGCTCTGCCAGGCGGTGGTAGAAACCCTGCTAACGCGCAGAATACCGATGAAGTGCTTCTTACAGACTCTAGCTGGGCTGTCATCCGAAAAGTATTAGCATCTAGCGAAAGCCCGCAGACCCAGATACGCTTGGGGAGTAATTTTAAAGAAACCCTGCACATCGACTTTTCAACAACACCATATTACGATCACTTCATTCCTCGCCCTCTTGCGCCAAGCCCGGACCAGCCACTTCACGGGGACGAAGCCCACGTAGTGCTCAAACTTTTGTTTCTACCTAACTACCCATTCACCGACAACAGCGGTCAAAACATCCTGATGAACTACCTCAATGGCATCACACGGGCGCTACGCAATGTTATCCCACCAGAGAATAGGGGGTTTACACCTAAGGGGCTTATCTTGTCGGTGGATTTCCCGGGTTCGAACGGGAATTGGCTGACCATAACTGCTAATCCGGATGAGGCGGGCCTTGATATGGATGCCCTTAGTGATGCGGCGACGGGGGTTGCAATACCTATGGAGTGGGTTGGCCACACGGTTCGGTTCGCTCCCGTATTCTCGATATGGGGTGCAGGAGTGTCCGTGGACAATTATGAGCAGGAGGAAAACGGTCAAGTAGTCCCACTGAGAGTCTGAGCCAAGCAATTCTCATATTGTCCCAGGCAGGTCATCTCTCTTATGGCTACCTCTATGTATCCAGTATTTAAGAACACTTTGAAATATCTAGGAAATGAACACTGCCTCGCTTCTTGAGTGGGTAAACCATGCGTGCGTTGTTTGCTCATCTGTGATCAAAATCCCGACGCGGGTGTACGATCCGGGGGGGCTAGCAATACTCTTCAATACTAGCGCGGCGGAGGTGGATATCTGCAGACATAGCACTCGGCCTGACTTCTTGACCTCTGCGGATTCTCCCCTAGCCGATACTAGGGGCACATCTAACAAACAAGTCCCATGTATGTGGCCGTGCTTCCCCACGAGCTCGGCGCATGTGTCTGCACCGGCTCGGTCATTCGCACCCGCAGCGCGTACCTTAGATACGGTGGCTTCCTCTATGGGCCCTCGGATGCGGAGATAGCCCCCTTTGATCCGGCCTCGGACGTCGATCCCCTCAGGCGTGCAAGAAACGGCAATGACAGTCGCTTTCGGCTTGGCGTTGTCATCACTTCGGTAAGACGACGCTGCGAAGTCCTGGACGTGCGTGATATGGCCCTCAATCGACGCCCACGACCACGACGGCGCCCGGTATGTAGCTGGCCGATACGCCCTCCGTTCTGCGCCCCGGCGAGAAGGTGACCAGTGCAGCGACTCTATAAGCATGCTCCGCCACATCCCGGCAAGGTACTCGTCGTGTGGCCGCCCAAACGTGATTCCCGACAGTGCCGGTAGGCGGTCGGCGTCGTTTGTGATGTCCAGGTCCATATATTGCTCGACGAGGGTGCGGTAGGCTTCGAAGTCCTTGGAACGCTCCAGGGGCTCTCCCGCTTTTGCAGCCATCGCCGTCGCGGCCAGGCCGCCCCCACGGCGATGCCGGTGCCTCAGTTCGACCAGGCGTCCATGGGCCTTGCGCAGCCGCGTCTCGGACTGCAGTGTCTCGGCGCGCCGCTCCCACCCGCGGCATTCGCAGGCGACGGCCGATACACACTCCCAATACAGCTCGCCGCAGGCAAAGTGCAGCAGCCGCGGGCTCAGTACCTGCTCCTGCAGCACCCACGCCCGCTGCAGCAGCGGTGCGCGGGTCAGGCCATGCTCGATCTGCGGGCCGATGCGTAGGCGGCGCGTGGCCCCGTCGCGGTCCGTCGTGGCCGGCGCCGGCACGAAGGCCGCCCAAGCGCCGGGGTCAGTCACGGCCCGCACCTGCCCGTCTGTCTCCACCAAGGTGAATGGCTCTGATGCGTACCGTGTGAAGCAGCCACCGGCGCCGTCGGCGGCCCGCGACGCGGCGATGGTGAGCTGCGCGTTAGAGAAGACCTGCGCCATGCGCGAGGCCTGCTCGGCCCAGTCGTCCGGGTCGTCCTGGATGATGCACAAGCTGTCGATCCAGAGGTAGTGGAAGCCCAGCCTCCAGGTAAGTATGATGGCATCCTGGAATGTCTTGGACAGGGACGGCCAGGGGATGTTCTCCTTGTGGTCGCGGATGTTGGCCCGGAGCGTGCGGACCACGGGGTTGCGACCCCAGCAGTGGCTAAGGGCCACATAGCGCCCTATCTCGCCCTTGGTCTCGCGTAGGAAGACGTTGTGATTCGACACCACCAGAACACGCGATGGGAGTTCCGTTCTCGCGGGTACCAGACAGTCTCCGTGGTGTTTAGTGCAGGTGCTGAGCCATTCCTTGGCCCGGCTGACCGTCGCAAAAGTTGATGTGTCGGGAATCCAACTCCCAACGGCGCCCGAGCCACCGGACTCGTCGGATTCGGAGATTTCTGATCGCCTTAGAGCTCCGCTCTCGCCAACAAGGCCTGAGGAAGACAGATTCTTCACTCACCTGTCGCAGACAAGGAGAATGAGGTCCACGGTTTGCCGTCCTTTTCCAGTCTCACGCTGATATTGGACGCGTCGGCCAGCAGAAATGAGTCCCCCACCGACTTCTGCTTGACGAAGGTCTCCCAGGCGTCGAACTCGCCGACCAGGAGGCGGGCAAAGTGATCGATGCCCGCGTGCAACGCCGAGCAGGCTTCGCACCCGGCGAGACCGGCATGGCGCAGCTCAAGCAGCGTAAAGCCGTCGCCGCGCTCCTCGAGAGTCAGGATGCGACTACACACCTGGCAGCCCGTGGGCGGATATGCGGCGGCCCGTGGGGCCCGCTCTCCCATTTTGCGCGCCCGCGGATGCGGCCCCAGACCGCCGAGCATGACGGCACGCCCACGGAAGCCGGCCCGGTACAGCATGTCGAGGTTCTCCTGCACCGTTACGTTGCGAGCCGGACCCAGGGCACCCGGCACACTAAAGATGGACGACTCCGCCGGCCGTCCCATGTCGGCGTCCCCGGTCATCTGCAGGATGTAGTCGGGCGGCAACGTTTTGCCGTAGTTGTCTACCATGGTTGGATACCCGGCCGGATCTAGCGGCGCCGAAGGCGCGTCGGTTAGGGCTTTCATCTGCTTCAATCGCTCATCCCGGTCCCTGTCGTTCCCTTGGGGCGCCATGGCTACCTATAATCGTGGACGGGTTTGTGCTATGCTGTTATGGCTTATCAAGTAGGCGCGTTGGCTGAATATTTCCGATTCATCGAGGATGCTGCTCAGGAGGTTCCGCCCCTGTTCTAGGAGAGCGGGGATCTAGGCGCTTCCATTGCCAGCCACCGACGTAAGGATGAGAGGAGAGGAGTACGCTGGTCGCGGCAATCCGGCTTGCGACCGAGCTTGACCGCCTTAGTGAAATCCTGATCCTTCTTCTAACCATGTAGCGGCATTCCTCAGCGACTCGAAAATCCCTTTTCTACGCTCGAATTAATGGACAGAGCCTCGCAATCGCCTGCCAACTACGCACCCCTGGCGGCGCTTCAAAGTAAAGGCAACTCTATATAGGCAAGACACCCTATCATGGAGGAGCGCGGACTGCGGATTCTCTCTCTAGGTAGGCGGACAACTTCCTTGCTTTGCGTATGTCATGCTTAGAGCATATGCTACACGCGCCCGTCCAGCACTGACAAGCCCGCGCAGACGGAGGAGGCACGCGAGGGCTCTCGTCGATATATGCCCTTCGCGAGATTCTGGATCGCGTAGCTCCGGGACATGGCGGCCATGTAAGGCCGAGCGAGTACTTCGACTTTATCGGGGCATCCGGGGCCAATGCGCTTTGCGCCCTGCTCTTTGTGCGGTTTGTAGGTCCTCCACGGGCTAGTTAGTTTGTTATCATGCACGCCTCCGAATTTGAAGACCAGACACTAAAAGCTAGCTTCCACTGACAGGGGCTCACCGTTAACGAGTGCATTGAGTACTACCATGAGCTGTCTAGGAGGCTGGATGGCGTGGAAGATGTCTTGAATGCGAGGGAAGGCGAGGAGCTGGATGACGACGACTTTGCCGATTTTGACGCCGCGGCTGACCCGGCCAACTCCCTCGAGACGATCCGCCAGCAAGTGGTTGGCCTAACTTTCAAGGCGATGATTATGCGACACGTCACGGACTGGTTCGAGCGAGCCAAGAACGCGGAAGCAGGCCAGTTCAACTACCAGTGCCCCATGGCCACGGTTGGTGTCGGCCAGTGCCGCGCCGCCGTTATGGGCTCCGAGTCGGCAGGGTATGGGAGGCACGAGAGCATCGTCGCCCACCGCCAATACCATGTGCCCATCTGGCATCGAACATACCTACGGCGCAATACCAACACAACGTACACGTGCTGGGCCCTGGCCCTGGGGACAATGGGGTCACCCAGCATTGTCCGACCTGGCGTCGTCTTCCCAGATTTCACAGCCACCGGCGCTCATAGCGTGCATAGTCCGATAGAGTTGGTTCTCGAGGAGTGCAGGAAGATCTGGCCGGGGTTAGGCCCCGGCGTCATCGTCAGCGTTGGGACAGGTGGTCTAGAGGCCATCTCGGATGAGGCATGGGGCGTGAATGCGCCGTCGCGACCCCTAACTCTCGTAGCCGCCAAAGCCTGCGCAGAGATGGTCGACGCCAACGAGAGTATCACCAAGCAGTTCGAGCGCTATGTGCTCCCCCACGACGAGACGTTGAGGCACACCTATTTCCGTTTCAACGCGCCGGGACCTTTCCCCTTTTTCGAGTATGACGCCAGGGAGAACATTCTCAGTGACACAACCAGCTGGATGTCGTCGGGCGAGGCGGCAGCACGTTCAGCTCGAGCCGCCGCCCTGCTGTCAGCGCCGCAGTTCCCGGATACCTTGGAGGATCAAATCGGTCTTTCAGCCTTGGCGGGACTTCTTGAGTCTCTGACTTTGCACGGATATGCCGAAGAGGCCGAACTCCTGTCGGATACGATGACGACCTACTTCTTGTACGAACATGCGAACGCGGGACGGCGGTCGCATGGCAAGCTCATGATGGCTGTTGCCGCTGAGCGGCTGGCCGGCGCCGTTGACCAGCAACAGCCTGTAAAGCAGGGCCAAGAGCCAGATAGCTCCAGCTCGTGCGCCGCTAGGCTCACTATGCACTCAGCCTACGGTTTAGGCTTGGAGTGGATGTGGCAAATAGAAGACTTGTCCTCGGCTTCTGATGTCGCTGCAACGGCATATTTTCTTCTTGTTATAGCTCGGCGAAGCAGTCCTCAGGAGATGGGTACCACTCTGGTCCAAAGTGTGATTCATTCCGTGGCCAAGAATATTGGTATGGCACCGGACTTGGATCCCCTGTTCATCGCGCGTACCGAAGAGTTGTTGAGGCTGTCTTCGCTCGCATGTCTCTGCCAATCAGCCGTCGTCGAGGCTCTTACCTCCGAGCCACGCATCATCTTCAACGGGCCCTTCGTGCGCTACCTCCACGAGACGATTCAGGACACCAATCTGCAGATGCTCAGTCCAGTGATAGCCGGACCTTTAGCCACCGCGCTGGCAACTATTATCTCTCTCGGCCGCTGGTCTAAGTTCCGTGATCAGACAATCACGTGCCTTTTGTCAAAGCAGCTCGGCAGCCACGACGCCCTAAGCTATCTTCCCTTGCTAAACTTGGCCATCAGCAGAGAGTATACATCTCACGAAAGGCAAACACACGATGAAGAGGATGTTTTAGATGCCTGCAGCGTCACTCTCAAGACATATGGTCCCCCTCTGGCACACCGAACCCCCGAGGTCGCCCGAGCGTGTGTACAGAACGGTTTCCTGGGTGTCCTTCGCCGATTGCTTAATGGTGAACGCATTGACACTCAAAGCCGTCCAATTACCAACCAACCCACGGCTACAGCACAAAAGCTGCTCGCCGCGTCTATCACAGATGCCGGCGACAACCTCCTGCATCTTGCTACCCGCAGTGGTTTCATCGACGTTGTCAAGCTGCTGCTGGAATTTGCTGGAAAGGGGAGAGGAGCGCTGTGCCTAGGCCAGCTGAATCAAGCAGGCCATACTCCTTTCCACGTCGCCTGCATCCGACGCGTCCATGTCGACGTTCTCAAGCTTTGCGTTGTCGGAGGCGCGAAGTGCGACCAAGTCAGCGGTGTCGGCCGCTCGGCCCTTCATTACTGCTTTCCGGACAAAGAAAGCTTTCGCCCCTACTATCCCGATCTAGTCAAGCTATTTGAAGATTTCCAGCTGCTAGTTACTTTGCCACTTGACTGCTGGAAAGGGTGGACGAAGGACAAAGCAACAGTAACCATTGATCCTCATGTGTACGACCTCCGCCAGCTGATTCAATACATCTATTGTAGGGGAGCGGACATCTGCATCCAGGACAACTTTGGAGCAACTCCCGGACATCTTGCCGTGCGGAGGGGATGGCATGTCAACACCGATATATTCTTCGCTGGGGCGAGAACGGAGGATGAGAGGGTAGTACACTCCTTCCTGCGGCTTCGGGACCATGATAGGGCAAGTATGCTCGACTTGAGTCGGGCGATGGGAGACAAAGCCGCAGAAGATATGATATCTACTGAAATGAGGAAGAGGTGTATTGAAGTGCCACTTTCACCGCCAGCACCACTTCAGCTACCTCAGCCGAGTAGTTCAAACAGCCACTCACCAGGTTTACCCATGACAACGCCGCCACTGAACCAGCCCTTGGCACAACCAGCGAAGCAGATGCCGTCACCAGCAACGGCCACGGGCTACAAGTCCTCGGCGACCTATAGCCCCACTCCCAGCGCTTCTTCTTCTATACCATTCACACCCGTCTTTTTGCAACCCAGCAATGCACCCACAGCATCAACACACTCGAGGCCAGCATCCATGGCAGCCACGCCAGATTCAGCGCACCAGTCGCCCCAGTCTCCACAAAGCCCAGTCGTGAACCCGGGCCCCCAATCGAGACCAGTGCCACACCATATGCCCTCGCCGGGCTACAGCCCGGGCGGCTGGAGTGCGCCGGCTCCCACCCCGGCCTTCCATCCGAGCCCAGCGCCTCCACCACAAATGACGGCGCAACCCCTGTACGGCATGCCGCAGCCGGTGGTCTATAGTCATACGGGCCCGCCACTCCTGCCGCACGGCTATCCGCCCCCGACTGCCTCACCCATGGCCTATCAGTCACCTATGCAACTCCAAACCATGACTCCTCCACCTCACGGAGGTGGAGACGGGGGAGCAGGTCAAGGAAGAGGAGGAGCCTCCGCGCCTCTCCAACCGCCCCCGAAAAAGGGATTGTTCAGGAAGCTAATCAGGCGGGACAAATCTTAATGGTGACCTTCAAGTCCTCGTCGTCCTCGAGGGGGTCATGGCGACTGCTTAAAGGCCTCCCAACGCTGTGGATTATAGGGAGAAGCACGTGGTTCCTGGCGTTTACGCTCCGTCACCGGGATATTCCTCAGGATATCGTCATACTCCACAGCCCAGGTGCCAAGCCTATCGGCCTCGTCATGCCGCAATGCGGACGGCGGTCTCGCGCGGAGAGCTTGGAGAATAAAGGCGAAGACCTGCGCCGCGGCGGTGCGATGGAGCCCCGTCTCGTCGTCGTCCATGACGTCCAGGTTCGGCATAGTGATGACAAGGGTCGAAAATTTCATACAACTCTTGGAGATGGAGTTAAGGGAGTCCGTTTTTCGCATAAGTCTCCTTTCACCGCAGTCAGCGACCTGGGTTATAACTGCGGCCGCTATTCCATCAAAGACTGGCCGCAATGGAGAGAAGGCCAGGTTTTGTGCGAACATAGGCACCACTCGGCGACGTTGTCGAGATGGAAGCAGGGGGTGACGGGCGGGTCGGGCTCGGTCGACTTATTCAAGTCGCGAATGCTTCGTCCGCAGCATCATACTCCTCTAACCAGCAGCTGACAATAACATGTTGGACATTCCCCGGGACGCCGCCAAAGCTAAGGAATGATCTCTCCGTGAATCGCTTCCTGATTTCGAGATCTGTCAGGTTCCGCCAGAGCATTCTTGCCTCGGCGGAGCTCCTTCCCGATACAACGGTCGATTTGTTCCAGTATGGCATAATACTACGCATCAACGAGCCTCACTATCTCTTTGGCTTTCTCAATGAAGGGTGTGGTAGCCGGAAATCGCTTCCTTTTCTTCTGCCCCAGCTGTTTAATAAAATCCACAGCGTTCTGGAGAACTTCCTTGATCGGCTGCCTCGGTGTGCTCCTGCGGTTGGTGACGAATCTGAGACGGCGTAGAATACGCGCTGAGCACATAGAAATAATTGTAGCAAAGACCTCGTTCTCGGTGTTCATAGAGCCATCTCCTCAGGCTAGTTAGCATAGGCTGGCGAAGAACTGTAGATCACCCACCATCCGACATTTAGGAGAGCACTGAGAATACTTTTGTGAACCCCTGATTCAATTTCTCTAGGACTTAGTGACCATCGTCCGGCTTGGTCTTGTTCACTCCAATCTGGATGTTTAGAAATGCTGAATCGGGGTCCTCCTCGACACGAACTGCAGGGATGTGGTTAGGGTTATCTTCTACGAACCCTAGTTCGTCGTTGGGAACTCCATTGCTGTTAACCCTAGTGCCTCATGGTGAAGATGAATCCCGCAGCCTTGCCCTGGAAACCCAGTTCCTCGACGAGCGCACACAGAGGCGAGTATTGAAACTTGCCGTTTGGACTCCATGCCTTGCGTGGGTTGTGGTTGGTCCGCTCCGCGCAGATCGCTTAGAGCTGCCTAGATGATCTGCGTTTTCTATTCGCCATTAGAGGAGAAAAGCTGCTGTTACATTGCAGATGTTAGTTGTAACCGAGCCTCCTGTCTTACCTCACACGATCCGAAGACCAATGAGTTTCTTGTCTACCAGCAGCAGCCAAGGCGGATAAAACCGGCAAGATGCGGTATTGCTGCCTGATGCTCAAACCTGCAGCAGCGCCAAAACAATCATGCACTTTGCCGTCTGAACTGGACGTTGCCTTAGTCGAGTTGGGGTTGCTTACTGGGGGTTGTGGGGATGCGTGATCGGCCGTACTAAGTTTGAGGGGGCCCGACCGGTGGTCAGTAATCAAATGACCCTCTTTGTGTTACTCAAGATGTACATCCTGACGAGACATTGGATCCTAGGAGGGAGACCATTCTGTTATTATCACAGCCTGATTCTTGGTGCTGTGCATCATTATTGTGGATCACTCTCTGTGGTATAGAGGGAAGAATGAGGCCAGGCGCAAGTGGGGCCGTTCTTGGCTGACAAGGCTATTCGAGGCCAATCCCCTTGCCTAGCGACGCTCGATAGGTCTTTCGGCCTTAAGTTCGACATTTCCCCATTAGATCAGGTTGAGAGTTACTAGACGCAGCTCCTGCTTATTCCTCGAGACACGTCGTTGACTTACCAGTACGGATAAACACTCACAATGGAGAGTGCCATGCAGGAAGAACCGCACCCTCTGCAGCTGCCAAGGGACGAGCGGAGTAATCCCTGGAATGACAGGCCGAACCCCGCAACACAGCTTCTCGGCGCCAAGCCGAAGGGAGCTGTCTGGCCAGTGACATTGCCTGACGACAAGCTGCCGCAAGGTGATCTTCACGAAGCCGTGCCTCTATCTATCCCCCGCTGGTATAGCTTGAGTTGCGGAGGCCAGGTTGTCACCCGACGACTGTGAGCAGGGCTGGCTCAGCCCCGGGCTTCGTGCCAAGATTGTCACGGAATGCCTGGGGAGGATTGACCCCCAGTTGAAGTAGCAATCCCAGTCATCATCTGAACTACATTGACCTCCCGCGAAAGACCACGGTCTCTGCCATTCACAGCTTCCAATCCGTGAACCACGAGCGACAGCGAGAAACGCTACAAAGCCGTCAGTATGCCCACCGCAACAGAGTACTTCGGCTTCCACGTCACGAACGTTGGGCCCCTGACGGAGACCTTCACGCCAGCGCCATCATGCAACGATTTACCGGGGCTGCGCGGCATCGCCTCTGTCAGTGACAACGAAACTACCATGTACGCCCCTCTGAGCGGGTGCAGGTTCAGTTCCCTCGAGACCGAGTGCTTTCCGTCTGCGAGCATCATAAACAGCATTTTCGCCTCGGTGCGCAGAGCACTCGACATGGGCGCCGTGCCATACTACTCACCGGCCGTGGCATGCCCATCTGGCTGGACAACCGTCGGCGTCGCAACCGGCGGGGGCGGGAGTTCGGGGGATGAGGGTATTATCACAGCGGTGCCGACGTGGGGCCCGGGGGAGCAGTACCCGTTCGTACATGTCTTCTCAAATGTGCTGGATGCCTCTGAGACGGGTGCTTGGTGCTGCCCAAGGTGAGTGCTGCCACGCTGCACTGAGGCCGCGTGTCCCTGCTCGGGGGCCCCCAATTCTGGAGTGTCTCGCTAACAATAGTCTCCCATTGCAGTGATTTCAAGGTCAACGAAAACGGCGACTGCTACTCCTCCCTTGGACCGATCTCGTCGTACAGCGTCAGCGAGTACTGCGTGGTCATCATCTCCAATGAAAATGTCGTCACTGTGAGCTCAGTCGAAGGCACTGCCATCACGCCTCCCGTCGTATCACTCACCCCGGCCGAAACCAGTTTGTCGACCTCCATCCGCACCATATTCAGGGCAGAAGTGACCGATTACATCGTGGTCCAGGAGGTTCCGGCCGTAATGATGGTGTATAAAGAGTCTGATTTGTCCGGCGATAGCAACGGTGATGACAGCGGGGATAGCGGCGACGACGATGGAGATGCCGCAGTGCCGGGCAAGAGTCTCACGCTGTTGCCATTCGCAGCGGTTATCGTGGGCGGCCTCGTTGGCGCTGGACTCCTTATGCCCTGGTAGTGGAATGTTCCTGATGGGCCTGCAACTAGTTAATCTTTCTCGCAATGGAGTATATTAACCCGACGATCTGGCTGTTGCTAGAACACCGGCTCCTCAGCTACCAACACATTTAATTATATTGAATCTACTATTTTACCATTATCAGACCGTGACTTACATTGCTTACTGCGACGTCCTGATCCACTTGATTATATACCCATCGCTAAGACCTACCCTATAGCCCTAGGAGAAGCCTGACTTTCACAATAATTAGAAATTAGTAGTTAGTATTTGAGCTGCCATATCCTGGAAATACTATAACAAGAACAACACAGGTCTCTAATAGAATATGCAGGACGGGTTAGGCGTCATCGCCATCGTCATCGCATCAGAGAACGAGATCAAGCAGTCTGTTAAGGTGGTTAGTCTCTGTCCCAAAATCGCCCGCGCCGCCTGAAATTCCGGCCGACACAGTGCTTGCGGAGAGGAGGCCATCGCGCATGAAGAGGAGCTCCTTTCACTTTACGCTCAATCATATAAAGCCAGTGTTGGAGTCAGAGCATAGACTTCTGTTTGAGACCCTGCGAGACCTCTTCTATACGCTGTAGTTCTAATTCATAAAACCATACCCTTATTCAACAACCCTCTTAGAATACTGAGATGTTTAATTGTCTTTGCTTACAGGTAGTTAAGAAACTTGTTCAAAAACCTTTCCAAACCACATAAGGTCCCACAACGCCTCACTCTCATATTCTTCCACCACCTCTTCCTTCTCGTATTTTTTAAAATTCACAGTGCCAGAAAATCGCAAATAGCGGCCGTCGAACCCTACCAGTCTTGCTAAGAACTTCCAAATTCCAGATATCGTATCAATCAGATTTTTCCTCAGGATTGTCTTCTGTCTTTGGTAATCGAGTACGTAACGTACGTCGCCATCGCGATACTCGAAGCACACGAGGTCGGCTATAGGTCGTTTGGTTGCTGCATCAAGGGCAACCTTGCTGGCGCTGAAATGAACTTTGGTGCTGTCATCTGCCACGATGGAGCCGTTGCGAGCAAGCATGAAGAGGTTGAGCTTTTTATCACCGTAAGCCCGTTCTGCATTGATCGATGCCGTGATGAACGTATAGGGCCCAACTGCACCTCGCCCCCAGTACCAATGATTGATGACCTTCGTCAGCGAAACATTCCCCCAATTATGGT
The DNA here is from genome assembly GCA_011426275.1 of Dactylonectria torresensis. Lineage (NCBI taxonomy): Eukaryota > Fungi > Ascomycota > Sordariomycetes > Hypocreales > Nectriaceae > Dactylonectria > Dactylonectria torresensis. The sequence goes on along the minus strand of VYKG01000290.1, from coordinate 35,931 downwards.
CATGATAGCCGTGGCCGTCAGCAGTGACAGGTTCCTCATCGGGCACGCGATAAGTTGCCGTCACCTTGCCATGTGGCACCGACGGCAGCCAGGCAAAATAATCACTCTCCTCCTTGCCGTACAAGAGGTACCCAGTCTGGGGACGCCACGGTTCTGTGGTACTCGTTAAGTGAACTCTCACTTCAACACCCTCGACAATGGCGAAAATCTCGACAGTCTTCAAGTGATCGTTGCATCGAAAAATGTACGGCTCCTTTCCCTCGCCAGCTGATAAACGCACGTCACAACGTGCCTTGCTGGCTGTGAATTCATGAGGTGAGAAGACGTGCTGAACATCCCAACTGCGGCCGTCAGGTGTATCGAGTTGGATGGTGATGCGAGGGTTAAGGCCCGTGTTTGGCTTGGCGAGATCTTTAGTGTAGAAGACGACGACGAGCTTTGCGCCGTTAGATAGATGGGTGTCGAAGTACCACCATTCCCAGCACCCTCTTCGTTCGGGAGACGTTCGCAGGCCATCCTCCCGTACCTCAATGGTTGTTGGAGAGATCCCAAGCGAACTATAGTGCTCTGGTGAGGAGCCGAGAACGAACGGAATTGGAGCCATCGTAGAAAATGAGGAATGATGATGATTCCAAGAGGACTTCGGTCAGCACATTTCCTCAGAAGTTCTTCTTAAACACGCGCTTATCAGAGGGTTTATATATGCAATAAGGCGCATATTATTCACTTGCTGAAGTTACCAGAGACAGGTATATCCAATAGTGAACGTCTCACGTCAGCTCACATAATACCAATCCATTGCCTAGTTCGGCTCATGCAGTAAGCTGATGCTAACGCTGATACATTGGTATGGATGGCTTGACTAGCTATGCAAAAACTTTCTAACAATGTTAACTTCATTAACTTGGTGAAGGCCTTCCTTGAAAATATCCAATTTTCCACTTCCCACTGCCTAGGCTGACTATAACAGGGAATGGTAAGAACTTCTGGTGAGAACCTACTATGGCGTATTTCAGGGCGGATCATGCGACGGTCGGGCTTACACTAGGGGTCCAAGGCGTGTGGTTTGATAATCGAGTGAATCAGGACGTCAAGTGAGCAATATAGGTCACGTCCAGTAATAGTAGAATAGTAGATTAAATGTAACTAAGCTTGTTAATAGCTGATGAGGCTATCCTATTGAAGTGCTAAATGAACATTTATATATACTTGGGGTATCTGGGCCGGCTCATTAGGTGAACTTTGTGAGGTAAAATTCCGATTCCCGCTCAATGCCTATCTATTCTTAGTAAGACCTCCCTCAGAGTGAAACCTTGACTCCTCCATATCTTCAATTAAGCCCCAACGCCCTCGAATTTCGTGGTTTCTCCGTCGCTCGCTGAGAAATTTTCATTGCCGAGGTCTGCACCAGAACTAAGTCAATGCCCAACAATGCCACCAGATGTCCATGGCAGTGTTGATGAGCGGCCGTCTAAACGACCAAAGAGAGGCAAATACATTATAAGAGCTTGGTACGAATGCCCGCATACCCGCAGCAATCTTGTCATCGCCTTCAGCAACGGCTGACAGGACTTGTGAAGCTTAGAGTGTCAGAAGCGCAATATCCGCGTAACACAAATTCCGGTGTCACCACCTCAGCATTGGTATTGCTAATTAAGGGAGTGTCACGGCGGCACGCCTTGGTTGTCTTACGTCTCAAGGAACAGGAACTGCATTACTAGCAGGCGACGGGACGCTCATGCGGGTGACTACGCGACTGGCCACACCCTTCTGCTGGAAGCAGAGCCACAAGCATTTCGTCCAGAACCGCAAGTAATGTAAACTTCTTGCCAGAGGTCTAAGATAAGAATAGCAGTGTCTTGATTGATGAAATTTTGGTGCGCATTGGCCGCATCGAAAACCAGATGAAAACCGTCGCCGGCCATCTGGCTGGACAGTCGGCCGAAGAGCCGAGCGACAGCTCGACTACGGATAATCATGAACACTCTAGGCCTTATTTAAATATAGAGAACGAGAATAGCCATACCTTTGTCACGAAGCGTGTAGTATACATTCGCTCAGGCTAGCCGAAGTCAAACTCAATCAGCTTGGTCTTCCGATTCGCTCTGACAGTCCGCTGCCTCCAGCCCGGCCATTGACTCCGATGCTGAATCCTGTTTCTGCTTTGAATCTCGATAAGGGGTCAAGAAGCTGGCTTCGCACGATTCTCCGGTCCCATGGGGTCGTCCCGGACAAAAGACAGTGGGGTATATTTTCTCGTGTCTATCTCGACGAGACCAATTGCATTTACCCGTTCCTACATCCACCAACCGTGCGACAGACTTACGGTTACCTATGGGAGAGATCATTCCTGGTTTTGCCCACCGACTTATAGAAGGACGGCCAGAGCATGATATCAATGGCAATCGTCTTCCTCTGTCTTGCCCTCGGCCGCTGTTTGGTCTCAGGGAAGACCCTAATTGCGGATGCTGCCCAATCCGCTGGCTGGAGTTTCTATGCTGTCGCCATGCATCTCCTGCACAACTTTCTCGACACGAAGCAAGACCACCCCATGACTCTGAATGGTCTTCAGGCTTACGGTTTGATGGGAAGTTTTTTTTGCTTTAATGTGTGTGTGTGTTAGCGTCCTCCTTGTCAACCTTTCCTCTGACTTCGTTCGTCCATCCTGATACTAACATCGCACCAAGTAATATATCTTTTCAGGCTCGACGCCCAGGAAAAGACAGAAAGGGCCATTGCGAATGCTATTTCGAGCGCGCATGTCCTAGGGCTGCATCGCAAAGCGATACATGCTCAAATGAGTGTTTTTTTCAAGACAAGATGTTCGCTCGAATGTGGTGGTGTCTTTATGCCTTTTACCGACGTTTGTTGCTGGACTCGGGCCGTCTTCCTATTATTCAGGACGTTGATTATGATACTCGAAATCCTCGAAACCTCAGCGACGAGTGGTTGGAGCAGCATAAATTGACCCGGGCCACTGCTGCTGAACTTGAGGACGAGACCAAGGCTGAAATCCACATTACTCGCAACACTCCCATACCGTACCTGGGAGCAACAATAATTCTTAAAGGTTACCGGTGACGTCTGGAAGGCCGTCTATGGGCTGCACGCGGCAAATCGCGGCATCCCGGGCATTGTGCACGATTACCTCGACCTCTTACTTGAGAATTGGAGGCAGAGTCTTCCACCTCTCTAAGGTATGAAGACGACAGGTCGTACAAGGTTCAATTCTCCGGCCTTGAATGCTGGCAAGTCAAAGAATGTCTTTTCGGACACATGGTACGTAAGGCTAGGACTAGTCCAAGGCTTGGGCTGACTTTCACCGTATAGCGATACATGTTCCTCAAGTTGCAGATTAGGAGGTCCGTAGCAGCATCGACTAGCTTGGCTGCAACAGCCCATGAAGGCATAGCCAACGAGTCCTCCCGAGCACAGCTTGCTTGCTCAATTATTCGGGTTCTCTGGGAGGTACGGGATGAGTATCCAAAATACGTCTTCTCCCTCATGGACTACATGATCAGCGCAACCATAGTGCTAGTTGCTGTAGTTGTCCAAAACGCCGGGTTTAAGGATAGGTATCGGGACGTCATCGTGGCTGCAGTTCAGAGCATAGCGCTTTACTGCCAAAAAAAACACGGGTCAATGGCAAGATGATCCGAGTCATATCCAGGTTGGACAGGATGGTTCGAAATACCTTCAGTCCTTCAGCAGGCGGAGAGTTGAACAACAGGGCGAAACATCGCAACGGCAAGTAACCCTAAGACGCACGAAGGATACGTTGAAGGCAAGGGGAAAACCGCCCAAACCGAAACGATTAGCATGTCTTCTGCTCGATCAGTGGCGCAGGTTCTCGAGAAGCATTATTTGCGCGAACCATGGCCGGCAAGACCCGACTCGAGCCAAGGCTGTACCAACCTATCAGTCATGGCAAATCCTTGGTCAGCATCTGACGAATCTCCTCCGGCAAATCTGGGCCCAAGTCTACAGTTGCCAGAGAATAGAAACTCGACACCAGTATCGGCATGGGCAGCCTCTCTGCAAGATGCCCCGCGGCGGTTGACAAGTCCATCGGATACGACATTGCACGATCTAGACATACCTCAACTGTGACTATCGGAGATTCCCCATGATGATTTCTATGATCTTCTGAGCGCGGCTTCGGCCGATTTCGATTTTGAGCAAGCATTCAATCCGTCATCCTCCTTGAAATTTAGCACCGATTCAGCCAGTTTCGATATTTGGGAGAGCTGATAGTATTAAGAAGTGCTATTCAACACCTTTCTATGGGTTTTAGCTCACTAGATATTAACAGCCATTGGTTATGATAATTATAAAACCCTCACCCGCATTTGCTATTCATTACCATACGTGACTGCCTGAGCATAGAGAAGAGTCTATGCCGTATTGCCCTGCCCATATAGACCCAGCACGACCGGCTTATACCCGTTAGGAGACAACCCCTTGTCACAGCTAAATATTGCCTTTATGAAGTGTGCGGCCTGGCTGGCTCTTCAGCTTTCGAGTGGAGAAACCCTTTCTCCCGCCGCGAGGCGCTAAGCAACATGACATTGCAGGTGTGCTCCGAGAACGTCGTCCGAGCATTCGGATTCGGATTTATCGCTTTTGCCGTGACGGGAATTCGGTGTACTCTTGTCACCTGCTCGGGGGAGGTTCCGTAGATCCGTTCCGCCTACTGAGCGACAGTTGATGCTATCCGTTGCCTTTCGGCGATGATTCCGCGGAGTGTTGGCCCACCGAAAGACTGCCGAAGTGCACCTACATACCGATTCTTCTCACCCCGCCTAGAGCAGCCGTTTGATCTTTGAAGATTCAAATATCAACGAGCAGCTGGGGTTGTGTGTATGACAATTACACACAGGTAACACAACTTGCTTACTCCCCTGCATCGTTTCCACCGTCCAAAGTTGATTTGCTCTCTATTTTATTCTCAACACCGTCTATCTCATTAGTCTTGGCCATGCCTCTTCCACCGTCCAGAGAAGCGTTTGTTACCGGCTGTAGCGGCGTCAGCGGAAACGCCATCGTCGAGTTTCTTATACGCCAGCCGAAGACAGAATGGCGAGTGACTATGTAGAGGCGAATTTGCAGTGATAAGCTGATCGCAGAATTGCAGGTCGCGTATCATCGTCACCTCTAGGACCCAGCCAAAAGTCTTTTGGCAGGACCCGCGGGTTGAGTGTCGCTATCGATTTTCTCGCTCCGCTCGCAGATATCATCACCAAAATGCAAACCCTATGCGAGGATGTGACTCACGCATACTTCACATCCTACGCTCACACGGATGAAATTGCAAAACTGGGGATCTCAACGTCCCTCTGTTTGAGAACTTCCTGCTCGCTATTGACGGAGTGGCACGGTCGCTGCAGCGGGTCTGCTTGCAGACAGGAGGCAAGGTGCGTTTTGCTTTATCAAAGTGCGTCCTCTAGTTACGCTGACACGTCTAATGCCAGCACTACGGCCATCATCTAGGGCCCTCACCCTGTCCTGCTCGTGAAACTGCGCCCCGCGGAAAGGATCACCCTTCCAACTTTTACTATCGTCAGGGAGACATCATGTTCCGACTTAAAGCGCACCGATCCTGGTCCTGGAACGTCATCCGGCCTGGTGGCATTGTTGGCTTTACACCTGGCAGTAAGTAGACCAAGCTGGCATGGATGAAAGGATCTGACAAAAGGCGGGCCGTATTAGAGAATGGCATGTCCGAAGCCCTTACTCTAGCTCTCTATGTGCTCATCAGCAAGGAATTGAGAGAGGTCCTCAAGTTCCCTGGCAACGAGTACTTCTATAATTCTGTGGATGATGACTCGTATGCCCCTAGTCTAGCAGACCTGACGATTTGGGCCACTACTCACGAGCACACAAAGAACGAAGCATTCAACCACGCTAATGGAGATACTTATGTGTGGAAATACCATTATGCCAGCATCTGGGATATTTCGGCATTGATGTTAGTTAGCCTACGCTCTACAGTACGACGGAGAGCTGACGCGAGTAGATTTTGGAGCAGACGGGATGGCCCACAGTGCACGACGATGGAAGGCTTGCCACCCAAGTTGTGTTGGGAGAATGGGCCAAAGACAAGAAGTTGGTGTGGGAAAGGCTGTGTGACAAATATGGAGGCAACAAGGAGGCCTTTGACTGGGGTACCTGGAGCTTCTTCAACTGGGCCACTGGGAAAACATGGCCTACAATCATGTCTATTTCCAAAGCACGGAAATTTGGATGGAACAGATACGACGACACCCTCGAGACATGGATTGATACTTTCAAGGCATTCGAAAATGCTGGCATCTTCCTTTCAAAGAAGCTGATGACTGCGGACACCATAGCGGTTAAGAGTCTTATCAAAGAAGCCGAGGGGCTAGCGAACGGTGTAAAGTCCTAGAGGTTATACCGACGTCCATAGCTCGTATAATTATTGTTAGTTCCACTTGAAGATTGTTGGTTTCATACGTTATTTTTGTTACTATTTTTTTTTCTTTTTTTCTTTCGTTTTTCTTTTTGGCCCCAGCTCTAGAATAAATGTCCTATAATCCTCCGTTGGTATACCTCCACAACCTGATAAGCCTCGGTCTAGCTAGCTAAGAGATGAGGGTTACAACGCCTAAGATGCCAGTTCCGGCATTGTGGCACGAGACTCTTCTTTTTCACGTTAAACCCCCGCTGGATAGGATACCAGGTCGGCAAAAGATTCACAGGAGACAGAGAATAGCAAAGCAGGCACAGTTATGCGGAACCAAATTCGGTGTCCATTCCGTCGGCCGGGTTGTCCATGTGACACATCTCGGACTTCCGAAGGTCGGCAGTTGATATCGGAATGGACCCTAAACCAACTCCGCCCACATCCCCGCGCATATGAGTACGGAGTTTTCGGTCATCACCTCGGAGATGCTACGTAAAGTCTGTAAACGTATAAACGAGCTATGGCCGAGTTGAAACTAGTCGCGGATCAAACTGCACTGCATCGCTATTCCCAAATCTCTGTATTCCATCATGTCTGACAAACCCGTCTCGGAACATTTTGAACCTGACCATATTGAGAGCATACAAGCCCTTCCAAATGCTGTCCAGAAAGAAACAAGTCTGGTCCTGGACACTGAAGGCTTGGATGGCCAGCTCTCGCTCAAAGTCGCTTCTGACGGACATGTATAGCTTAAGCTCTAACTTACCAATTGTTGGAATGTTGTTAACACGTTTGAGCTAGACCGTTCTTCTTCCACAGCCCACCGATGACCCCAGCGACCCTTTGAATTGGCCCTGGTATCGAGAGCACCTCGTTCTATTCACCATTGCATGGGCAGCCATGTGTGCCGACTTTACTTCTGCAGCTGGGTCGGCCATCATTTTTCATCAAGCTGAGCAGTGGCATATATCGCCGGCTAAAGCAAATCAACGTGCTGTTCGGGTAGGAAACACTCTCATGGATAGCCGAATTTGTTATCTCACATTTACAATATTCTGCCAGCGGCATCGGCGGCCTCCTCTGGGTACCATTAAGCTCTATCTGGGGCCGAGCTCCAGTTCTCTTCTGGACAACAGTTGCCGGCCTAGCGGTCAACATCAGTACTACAGTCGCCCCGACCTATAATATTTATTTCGCAATGCGGGTTCTATCCGGTCTCTTTTTGACAAGCGGCCAAACTATTGCCATTGCCTTCCTTCGAGATATATTTTTCTTCCATGAACGTGCGAGGAAGGTCGATCTTTGGGCAGCACTATACATCGCCTCGCCGTACTTGGGGCCATGCCTCGCGAATTTAGTCATCTACGAGACCAGTCACTGGCCCGATATTTACTGGATGGAGGTGGGTGTGGTTGGCGCACAGTTGGTCCTCGTGTCAATCTGTCTAGATGAGACGTCGTATAACCGCGAAGTGCCGCACTTCAACCAGCCCAGCAGACGACCCGGCTTCGGCAGCCGGTTGATGCGGATGATGGGTATTTGGCAGCTCCAACACAGAGATTACCTCCAAGGCACCATGCCCGTCCTGAGAAATCTCTTCACGACCATCACATGGCCTGCTTTTGCTCTGATCTGCTTGCGTAGTCAGTTGCTCCTCCTTGGCTATAAGCACATGCGCATTATTGACCTGTTATTCCAGCTTTCTCTGATTCGCGTGGGCCATCGGCATCAACATTTCTTCTACTATCCTATTTTCCAGGCCCAAGGAGGTCGGTGGATATGGCTTTCGACAAAGACGATTGGCTTCTTATATTTCACCACCTTTGTGGCCGTCTTCTTGGGCGAAATATTCGGCCACTACTTTAATGATTACATGGCTCACCGGTACATAAAAAACATCGCGGTCTGTATCAATCCGAAGTGCACCTTTGGACTATATATATCTCGATTGGACTAATGGTTCCATCACTCATATTAGTCGGCCAGTCCTTCGAAAAGACGCTCCACATAGCTGCGGTTATCATGGGCTGAGGTACTTACATCTTTGGTCTGATGCTCATGTCTGTTTCCGTCACTGCGTACGGGCTTGACTCGTACCCGACAGTTCCAGCTGAGCTTGGTGGCTGGATCAACTTTGCAAGGACGGTCGGCGGCTTCAGCGTTGGCTACTACCAAGAGCCATGGCTGGAGCTTGTGGGCGCCAACGCGAGCTTTGGCACGCAGGCCGGGATAGTGGCTTTTGCGGTCGTCGCTGTGGCGCTTGCACACATCTACGGGGGTCGCTTGAGGCAAAAGTTTGTCATACATAGCTGATTTTTCCGCCTGTTCTGCACCAAGACCCGAAAGACGTGAGTTCTGCAGGAATCAGTCCCTGTACGTAGGCGTGGGCTGTGCCGCTGAAGCTAGTTGTCAGCCGTCGGTGGGAGGTATGCTCTGAAACATGTTTATAAATAAGTCAATGTTTTGTGTTCATTATTATTCAGGAAATCGAAGGACATTTGCGCAGTCTATATCTACAGCAAGCAACTCGATTTGTTCAAAAACGGAGCCTGCATATTGACGTTGTGGACGCTTGGTTCCGCCAACCACCAGTCCTATCTATCTCCGACGAATTAACATGGTGGGCAATTTGCGTCAGCTGCGACAACTGGCTTCTGTTTCCATTGACACGGTCACGGCTAGGATTGAATGGCTTTGGTGAGGTAGCCCGGAGAGCACGTTAGTCCACGCTCGCAATCACGTTGGAACAAATACGAGCCCAGCGTAAATCCAAAAGCTTGTCCTCACTATGTGTCATTCATCTCTGTCCTCATTCTAAGCGATATAGTCTCCCCCTCATATCAGTGTCAGGGCTTGTTACATGATATGGATCTATCTAGAACACTGAGAAGGGCCGATCGCAGCGCTGCAGCTGGATCCTCAGGACGGGTGGTACTGCGCCAGGCAATATGCCTGTCTGGGCGAACCAGAAGCGCTCCACGATCACCTATCTCTCGGCGGCTCTTCCATTCACCGAACACATCGTCATAGATGCAACGATAGCCAATGGCATATACAGGCAGCTGAATCCCCAAGTCCCGGCTAATCTGGGTGGCTGCAAGCTCCCAAGGCTTACCACCGATCCCTACAATCAGGCCAAAGTGACCAAGTTGGAGGATGTCGAGTGTCGATATTAGCTGTCTCTCAAACTGCACCCATGCATGGGGGAGGTAAGCACCGGGACAGGTTGTAGGCTCATAAAAGAGCACAGGGTCCCGCTGATGAGATGGAAAGGGAGTACCATCGTCAATCACTGCAGATGATGCTTTATACCGTTGTCCCATATGCAAACCTGTTGCGTTCGATCGACGGTTTCCAAGGGCAACTTGTTCCTCGAGTTTTTCGCGGCGTTCTTCGGCGTCCGGGCTGTCGGAGAACATGTCCTCCAAAGAGGCGTACCCTTGCTCCCTAGATTGTCCCTTGTTAAAACCCAGCACGCGTGACATCTGCGTCTGCTCGTAGAGGGTGGTAATAGCTTGGTCCACAACCTGCTTTCCAACAGGCTGTCGCTCTTGGTTATAGCTGTCGAGGAGGCCATCGCCAGCCTGCCCTTTCAGGACAAGGGACAGCTTCCACGCAAGGTTGTATGCATCCTGAATAGAGGTGTTGGTCCCGAGCCCGCTCGCAGGTGGGTGACGGTGCGCCGCGTCGCCAGCAAGGAAGACGCGGTGGTGGCGATACTCTATGGCTACCATGTGGTTTACCTCCCATTTCCCAACATGCTTGACGCGGATTGGTAGCGAACTATCCTCCAGCCCCATCACCTTTCGAGCATACTCAATGGTAGCTTCTTCAGACATGTCAGGTTCTCCATTTGCAGGGTCATACTGTCGGGTCAGAGTCCACTCGTCGTAGGGCCGCACGCAAAGACAGTTCCCTGCGCTAACCCAGTTCTCGTTTCCAGGCTGCAAGAGCCAGTAGATGCAGGCAGGGCGGTAAGATGTATAGCGGGATAGATCGACCTCCAACCAGGCGGTCAGCATGGACATTAGACCAGGCTGTCCTTCAAATGGAAAGCCTAGCTTCTCAGCTACAGCGGAACGCGCTCCATCTGCGCCAACCACATAGCGAGCCCGGACTGTATACTCAGCTCCGGTTATCCGCTCTCGCACCCGAGCCACCACCTGCTGTGATGACTGCTCGATGTGGGCGAGTTCGTTATTAAACCGAACTTGAGCGCCGTTCTCGCGCGCCCGAACCAGCAAGACGGGCTCAAGGAGGTGTTGTGGCGAATTCTGCATCTCACACGGGCTTGACTTTGTAAAGTCGGACAGCTGGTGGTCGCCTGCGCCGTAACAATGATACCGTCCGACTTCTGTACCCGTGAGACTTGTGGTCATGACTCCGGAGCCCAAGCTTTTAAGCGGAGTGGAAACAGCCTTGACCTGATCCTCGATGCCCATATCACGAAAGACCTCCATGGTTCGTTGGTTGGTGATGTGCGCGCGGGGTGCAGGAGCTGTACCACTGTGCTTCGCAATCGCCAGTGTTTTTATCCCAAACCGACTCAACAGCGCTGCCAGACTAAGGCCGGTGACCCCAGCGCCTACAACAAGAACTTCGGTGTCGAATTCAGTCATGGCCGCGGAGTTGAGATTGTTTGAGGGGTCTGGCCTATCCCTTGACAAGATTAGTCGTGGTAGGGTAGAGTGTGTGCGGAAGTATAGGATGACACCTACGGTTATTTTGAGAGGATCGCAGTGTATTTCCGAGCCCTGTTTCACGATTCCTTCTGTCAAGTCCAGGACTGTCAAGACAAGGTGGAAGGTAAGTAGACAAGAGACTTCAAGTCACAGCTGAACAGATAAGCTTAGCAAGGTAGACACCTTACCAGTCGTGATACAACGAGACAATCAAAACACAATACGAGTCTTCTGTTCTTTATTACTTATACCAGATGTTGGGCATACACACAGTGCACCTACGTGAAAACTGCTGGTGAGGCCAACTCTGGTAGACTAGAACCAGGATAACCAATCACGCTATTTCCCCACACCCCGAGAAACGGAACCAAAGGAATAGCGGCCGAAGCTCGGCTCCGCGCTGTGTACGTCGCGGGATTTCGGAGGACAGGGGCCTTCGGAGTAAGCGGAAATTGGTGACAAGGAGTTTGGTCAAGAAGGTTCGAATACCTTGAGAGGGACATGGGTTTTCGTCAGCACTGGCGCACACGGCGCGTGCCCTCCGCTCATGTGTGTATGAAGTCCGGATCTGTAGACCCGGTCCAGAAGCCGTTGTAGTAGGAGCAGGGTAGTGTGTGCAAATTACCTACATCCTGTATGTTTCAAGGGTAGCTGTCACCACGAAAGATGCGGGCTGCAGAGCTCGCTCCTAAACATCTTAAACATATTGCTTCCTACCTGCCCATATTAAGACGCTTTATCTTTGGCATGCGCAGACAAATACATTAAGCGATATTCAATATGGATGAGAATGGGGAATAAATCCACGATTGTTGAATACATTAAATAGCCCTGGGTTAAAGAAGGAAAAAGAAAGACAAAACCATCCAAACTCTAGACCGCACAAGACGCCAGAATGCGACTTGGGACACATCACAAAGAATCCGTCTCGGACAAATGAAGGCACTGCACTACGTGTTATCTCAACTCAATATCCTAATGAGTGTGTTTTCCACACGGTTGTGCTAACAAAGGGTTACACAAGTTATTCTTGAACAAGACTGGGCAAATTGTCACGAATTTGTCACTCGAGCCATTGTAGTTTCCCAAGATGAACGCGACATCATTCTCTCCCACCAGGCTTTGAGATTTGGTCTCGACGTGATCTCGTGTTCCAGCCCTAAGCGGGACGAAATAAACTTGACCATAGGAGCATGAAACAAGTCCACAAGGCTAAAGTCATTTCCAGCCAGACCCTCATGTTCCCCCAAGATGCTGTCGTAGTAGTCGAGGCACTCGGTGATGATACCCTGGTTGATATCTATCCGTCGCTGGTCTATTTCACCGTGGATTGAATTCCTAACAAATGAATTAGCTGACAGTCCTGTCAGGGTCCAGAATAGCGGACGTAGCCAGTTAACTGATGGTATACCGTCTGAAGATCATCTCGTCTGCTAGATTATCGATAGCGGTGTCAAAGTGAGAATATCCGATGCTCTCCACCTGCTCAAAGAAACCAAGGTCTTCGACATTAACCGGAGTTAACGGAGATTTGTATTTTGCCGCAAGATATCGACAGATTGCACGAGACTCAAACAATTTGGTGTTTCCCTGTTCAAACACCGGCACTCTCCCGAAAGGATTGTATTTCATGCGGAAATCCAAAGACTGCATATCAGAACGTGGGTATGACTTTACACATTGGTGGCGCTTGAGGATCCGCTGACTGGCTGTTGTTTCACGTACCTGGTGTTCTCCTATTTTCATATTGACAGTCCGGAGTTCATATGAGAGGCCTAACTCTTCTAGTAACAGAACAATTCTTTGCGTGCGAGGGGAAACAAGAAGTCCAGTGACAATAATCGTCATGTTGAGGTGAGGTACCAGCTTATGTAAACTGTTGGATACGCAATTTGCTGTATGTAATAGCAGAAGTGATTGATCAAATGATGTGTGTTCCCAAGATTGTTCATGCATTAATTGACGGTAATAGGGGCCCCGTTTTATACTCAAAGGTATCTAGATCCGGGTGTCAAAGGGAGACGGATCCGGCTTTGTTTTGATGCCGCACGGGGTCTCAATCCAACAGCAGTTAAAATCCTAATAAGATGAGAAATATACCCCGCCCTGAGGTATGTATATCTGGAATTTCCACATTTGCCGGAATGTTAAGCACGTGACGTTATTTTCCCGAGGGCTCGACTTAACAGGTGCTCACTCATGGAGTCGGCCGCAAAATCCTGGGACCGATGCGAAATTCTAGTACGCAGCACTACCCCATTTCACCACCAAAGTCGCGATATCCGGGCAAAATTGGCCCTCTCTGGTCAGATCAAGCATATTCTTGTAATGATGCTTACTAACTAAGGACCAGGCTACCATGCCCTATCCCTTCAAGGTTACCGCCGGCGTTCAGGCCGCCCTGTACATCCTGATGGCGCGCAATCGACCGCAGTGAGATGCCCGGGATAAGCCCCTCTTACTTCATGGTGCTGCCACGGCCTTTGGTACCTCTAAGAGTGATGTTTAACGGCATTTGAAGGCTTTGGAGAAATCAGGAAGACCGGCTGTTAGTGACAGGCCCGTTGGCCGCCTCGCAACTTCGATGAGTCTGAATGTCACGGCGCAGCCCGCGACCTACACAGTGTCTTATACTTGAGTATTTACGAGACGATGGACTTGTCCATAAACTCTCGCAGAAGAAAACAGTTTACTTGCTGGAGGCCATGAGTCTTCAGCGCAGCATGTTGCAAGCGGTCAGGGCAATTCAGAAACTGCAGACGTTGGTAGTATGTCTCTACTTTGTCCATTCACAAAGGTTTTACATGAGATTCTAACGCTCCTAGTAGGATGCAGCAGCAAGACCTGAGCATGCAAAACTTGTCAGATCTTGTTCGACACACTAGTCGATCCTGCCCTTCAAAGGAGCGATAGAGATTTCCCCGCTTCAACTTTATGCATCCGCCCTTCTTTTCAGTCCTACCGAGATCCTAGTGAGGATCAATTCTGAAGAACATATACCAAGCGAGGTGACCTTGCCATCTACAAGCCAGGCCGAATGGAACGCTTGTGTCCAAACACTCGAAGGCCATAAAGGTTGGGTTGTCTCAGTAGCCGTCTCGGCAGATGGTGCATGGCTTGTGTCCAGTGCAATCGATAAAGGAATCGAAATATGGGCCGCTATAACCGGCAAATTCATACAAACGATTCGATGCTACAGCCACATCCACCGGATGGCTTTCACGACAGACGGCATGCAGCTCACAACAGCAAATAGAATTACCTTCAATGTGTGGGATTTCATTGCGGGTGAACACAAACAAAGAGCCCAGACCAACGATGATGGGCAAGTTAAATGATACGATCCGACCTTGTCGCCAGACGGCTCGTGGGTTGTATCGACGACCGAAAAACGATTCAAGATCTGGGACGTGGCTTTGGGGGAGTGCATAAAGAAGAAAACCTGGGAGGGCCACATTGATGGGATGGTCTCGATGCCTATCACGACGGACGGCGCTCGGGTTGCCCTGGGATCCAGGAACCGAACGATTCCGATCTATGATTTGATTCAAGGAAAATGCATCCAGACGTTGGAGCACTACAGTTCGGTCCACTCAGTCGCCTGGATGGCATAGTAAGATGGTAAATTGCTCACTGCTGGAACTTCCAACTCGAGTTAGCTACATATGCAAAAAAAAATGGTAATCCTGAGCGTCACTCCTTCGGATGCAGCCATAACTACCGTCAGTCTGTCGACAGCGCGTTGTACTTGCATATGGGTCGCCCTTAAAGAGGCGGTGTTTATTAGCCAGCTTTACAGTCTTCCAGCACTGCCCCCGAGCAGCGCCACGCTATTTCCGCCTTGTTGTCGGCCCTTCCCCGAACCCAGCTATTTGATATTTGACGCTGCGCCTCCCACCCCCGCCCCTGGATGATGATGTCCAAAAACCCCCAGTCATTCACCGTCCACATCTTTATTAGTCTTCAGTTGAGCCTCGTTCAAATCCCATCGACGCCAGCTGCGAGCCGGAATCATGGGCCTTGACATTTTTGGCAACATCACCAACGGCAATCAGACGCACGCTTGGGTTCCTGAGCCGACAGTTCGTGGGACGTGGAGCATCCTTTCCAGCTGCATCATTATGATATTGTTCTGCATTTGGTCAGCCGTGCACCTAAACGTACCCCCATACAATGAAGCAAATTTCATCCATGTTACCCACACAACATGGAAGAGGATGGGCATGCTTTTGCTCGGCCTCTTGGCGCCAGAACTGGTGACCGCAACTGCGTGGTTGGTGCTGCACTCTTACATTCTCTGTCCCCTTAATGCTAGGACTAATATGTGTTCTGACTTCCAGGTACCAGCGAGCGCGAGCGAAGGAGGTCGTTCGTGAAGTTAACAGCGCCCTCCGTAAGTCGCCATCACATTTGGATAGGCCAGCAAATATTAGATCGAACCTTTTTGGAACCATGCGTGCGAACCAGCGCGACGAAGAGCAGGTGAGGACTTGACACGATTCAGCTGAAGAAATTTCTGGCTGACCTGAACGGAAAAAGGCCAACGATCCAGGGCAAACCTATCCAGACGCTCACGAACTATGGACAATGCGTCATGGATTTCTTGCGATAATGGGCGGCATTGCGCTTGACTCCGGCGGTAGTCCAGAGCCTTTCACTCCCTACCAAAGGCTCACACTGACTGCCAGTGGTGTAGGTGGACTCGAAACCTGTGGCAGGCATCGCCTTTCAATTGCTCTGTAGATCAACTGATCCGATTTGTCCAGGTTGAGCGTCTTGCAAAACAGAAGCCAGAACTGCTCTCACCGATAACAACACAAGCGATCGAGGACAAAAGCAAGGCCAGCAACATGGCAAAGGCTATTGTCTGTGTGCAGTCTGCATGGTTCTGCATCCAGTGCATTTCAAGATTCGCCCAGAATCTTCCCATCAGTCTCTTGGAGATCAACACTTTCGCACATGCCTTCCTGGCCATTGTCATCTATGCGCTCTGGTGGGAGAAGCCATTGGACATCGCAGAGCCGTTATTGATCACCGACCCGGACAGCTGGTCCATATCGGCGCTCTTCTTCACACTTAGCATTATCAGTGCGCCGTGTCCCAAGGTCAAGGGGAAGATACAGAAACGTCTTACCGAAGGATCGTACGTGAGAGAGGTGGGTGGCCACCATCCGGCCAATTCCGATCGCGTGCCAGGGTGTCCAGATCATAGCACCCGCCCCAGAGGCCAGTGCTCCAAGGAATGCGAGGAATGGGCGCAAACCACCCGGACATGGGAAGCAGCAGCACAAGACCGAAAGGCGAGGCCTGCACGAGACATCACGGTCTTCCCTGGAGACCCCCTTCCTGGGGGCGCCTTCTTGCAATGGCTTGGAGATCGCGATCTTAGGCTCGTAGATGTGACTAGGTGGGAGCTGATCTCCCGTGCCTACAAAAGCGCTGGTGGCGATGAGGATGACAGGGAACAATGGACCCTGAACAAGTGGAGTCCTGAGTTGGTTTCTTTGGTGTCTAGCAACTTACCTAGGCTATCTGATTTGAAGGAAAATGATCTTGGTGACTCGGCCGGCCTGCAAGCTGCCTTCGTCGTTGCATCGTTTTCGTACGGCGGCCTGCATGCCTTGGCCTGGGGCGCCCCCTTTGAGTCTACCGTGGAGCAAATCTTCTGGTGGTTTTCCTCCGTTACCGTCATGTCTGGGGGCCTGATTGGCCTTGTGCTCTGGTACCTAGTATCGCTGGACGTCCATGGCGACCCATACCTTTTATGGCCGGTGATCTATCTCCTACGACGCCAGGACTCTTTGAGGGACCGCTTGGTTGAGAAGAAAGCGGTGGAGGTGGACAGGAGTGCTAGAGTTAGTCTCGACATCGGTTTGTTTTTTGTGGTGTTGGCGGGATATGCACTTGGTTGTGCTGCGTATGTTCTGGCGCTAATTGGGATACTCATGAACGGTATGATATACGTCGTTGCGTTTGCTTACTGTGTTGCTAGAATATTTCTGGTGGTGGATTGCTTTATACAGGTATTACATCTTCCCCCTGATGCGTTTAAGCTGCCTGTATGGTCCAATTATTTCCCGCATATAGGTTAAAGAGGTTATATACTTTAGAAGGCGCTCTTTTTATATAAACATTAGAGGGTTCTCACCTTTAAATATAGTATGTGCCTTTTTAATAGTTCCCTTAGTGACCTCATTCCTCTAGTTAGTTAGTTACTAAAGCCGGCTTGCTAGAAATGTGATATCCTATATCGCAATATGTGTTATATTCTATTATAACTTACTAGTGATGCGAAGGGGGTTAAACAGGGGTCCAACGGGGTTGTGGGGACTAGGGATTCAACTCCCTAGATCTCAGGGAATTTCGGAGGATTCGAGGAAAAAAGATCATCATAAACTTCAATAGCTGTAGAGGAATGAGACCTCATAGCAGCAGATGCGGCCGGACCTTTGTTTTCTAGATTGTATGACTATCAATTTTATCGCAGATTTCCTACTCTTTTTCTGTTCTCTTCCGATTCAGCTGAGAACGCCCTTTTCCTGAGAGCCTGACCAGTGGCGTCCTCGATCTTCCGTCCAAGCCCGGATCTGCCGCTGCAACCTTCATCCTTCGAGCCTTGCCACAGTCCGCAGGGGCAATCCAGTTCACTAGAGTGTCTAATTAGACGCCTCTCTAGCTATCCTGAAGAGACTAACCTGTCAGCTTTATCCGTGGTGGTGCTGTGAACAGCCGCAGCCGGTCTCCGTTGGGGCGGCAAGACAGCTTTGGTCGCGATTGGTCCTTTTCGGCCGTGGAGGGATAGCTATCCATTTGGGTGTGGTTTCTTCCTCGTCCGCCAAGGCCGTTTCACTAGCAGTAATAAATACAACTAATCGTGTTAATAGCTACTAAGACTATTTACTATAAAGTGCGAAATGTGTATATATATAGAAAGACACTATTAAATGATATCATTAAAATAGAATAAAAGAATTATTATTAAATCCTTAATAAGTTTTTTAAAACCTAACTAAGCGATGCAGCTAGTAAGTGACTTACCTTATAATACTAACAGGTATATAAGTCAGCATTCTATATCTTCGCTCACTTAATAAAGGTATGTTTGCTCACTCCGAACCTTAGTAACCCTGTACTTCTGATTCTTCAACCTATAACCGCACTAGTCGCCTAAAGACCACCCAGGATGTGGCAGTAGTATAGTTAGGCTTTTATATCCAGATCGCTATACTGCCCAGATCCTAATGCATGTAAGCTAAACTGAAATGTGTAAATAACACCTAATTTCGTTTCCACTTAGAGGTTCTACAGTAAAGGGAGATCTATAAGATAGCTTCTAGCTTTTCTAAAGCCGCCTCTAAAATCCCAGACACCATTTCTTTTGCCAAGATTCCGTCCTCATAAGAAGCACAAATGACCGTATCGCCCCCTTCCACGCTGGCCACATTAAACGCAATGTTATAGCTGATGTTGCCATTAACAGCAGAAGCTGAGAAACTTACATCATCAATCTTCCAGCGCCCGCCCCGGTCCCCTGTTGAGAAGGCACCGAGGTTTGAGACCTGGATGGAATTATTTAGATGAAGACCTAAAGCCGGGAAACTAGAGCTCAGCGTGCTCTCTAGATGATCTGAGACTGCATTAGCAGCACGGAACGGGATGACCAAATTGTCCCCCTCGAAAGCCTTTTTTATGGAAACACGGTATCCTCGGACTAACTCCCAGGCCCCGTCAACATCCACATTGGTTATCTTGCTGCCCGCCTTGCTATGTGCGTTATCGCTCGACCTTGGGTGAAAGACGCGACGATACCTGTCCAGCCAGGTGAACTTGCTGGTGCCGCTACTATGTTGAAGGAACTTGCCAGATTCTTTAGTCTCCATCCCAGCAGGATAGAGCGACCGCATGTCGATAGCACAGTTTGAGATGCCTATCTTAGCTTTAGGATAATAATCGCAGGCAAGAGTGCACAGAATGATGACGATAAGGAGGGGCGTAAAGGTCGTATTGTGCTCACGACAGGCGGCAAGAATACGGCGCATCCTGGAGGCCGTGATGCGGAGGGTGGCGATACGTGTCTTAGTGCGGTGCTCAGGGCCGGCCTTGGCTATGATGGATTTTGCGTGTGATTTCGGCTTGGGCAGGCCGGTAAAGAGAAGTCTCCTTCCAAAAAAGAGTCGAAGGAGAAGAAACATAAAGAGGACGTGAATGAAGCGCAACGGGGATGTGCTGCCATTCCAAAACTCCTCCATCTCTCTGCTCAATTTAACCCGCTCAGGGTCTATCTTGATGATGCGTGAACAGGGTCTTTTTTGCTCGTTGAATGAATTGATTGCGGCAAGAAACTGGCGGTGGAAAATGTAACCGAAGCGACCATCGCAGATGAGGTGGTGAAAGATGAAAACCACCTCCTGCCTGCCAAGGATAACCACCCTCCACCACGGCTTTCGAGGATTTAATTCGTCATCGGTCCAGTCCCAGTGGTTGTGAAGACGCTCGATGACTTCTGGCCTAGCCATAGGCGCCTCATCATCTAGGAACTCGACACATGTTCCAAGATCAATCTCGTGTAGTGCTGCGAGAAGGAGGATGTGGTGTCCCGTTTTTGCTAACGGCTGAGGAATCCCAATAAGGCTGAGCTCTGGGTAAATGGTGATAATTGATCGGATGGCGGAGTATACGGCCTCTTTCGACAAGTGGTCATCGTAGGTGGACGTGGTAGGGGCGTAGTGCGCTGAGACCAGGACATTCGCTTGTGCGCCTACTATGTGCTGGAGGTAGAACATGCGGTCAAGAGAGTCTGTATGTGTCAGCGATTGGAAACTTGTATAGCACTTGGTGTACGAACTACTCGGGCGGACAATGGTGCAGTGGCCAAGTGATGCCCTCGGGCTTCCCGTATTCGCAGCCATTTAACTCGCTAGCACTTGGTGACTCGAGACAAAAAAAAAGATTTAATCGCTGCGCGACCTGCCTAGAGATGACACAGGATTTTGCATGCCGGATATAGGCCGTGAATTTAAGTCAAAGGATGTAGTAGGAAGAGGAAGAAAGTAGGAACGAACCAAAATTAAATAAGTTATACTGCTCTGTGAGCTGTATAATTTTATTTTTTTTATCATCCTCCCACGCCCACAACGTCGAAAAGTAAACCAGATTAATAGGGCCACAATTATTTGCTCTAGTGCTTACTTCGAGTTTCCCCCAGGACTGACGGAGACGGGCAACTCGCACACCTCAATTTGTGACTGTCGGTCTGGAGTAACAAGGAAGCCCCCCAGGTAGGGACAAAAGCTCCACCTAACATTGTTAAGTTACATCCTCGGCAAGGGTCACATCAAGCCGCCCCGAAGGCCGAAAAGTTTTTTCCCAATACAGAAGGAAGTCACCCCCTCTCCACGTTTAGTCCTCGTGATGGACACGCATCCTTGGATGGCAGAATCACCGGCTGTAGCGCTTATGCTAATGAGCCGGTAGCCGCCCTTTTCATCGTCGGGGACCTAGGTGAGGAAGAGAGTGGAGGTTTGTTGTGGATCTCTTCCTAGTCCTTGCCGTTATTAGGGACATAAGTGTCGTAACGTTCTCCGTTAGAGTGATGTCGAGGGAGGACTAAAACATCTCGACCAACGGCTCTATATCCTTTGACTCTGCCCACTGCGAGCAGTGCTTGAGCTTAAGCGTCCCTGCAATCGGGCCCCACCCGTAAAAGGTGCAAAGCATGTGCACTCCACTGCAGGCGCAGACGAGCAAACGCAGCTGGCGGATAAGTGGGCGACTGGCTGTGGATGTGCGTTAGTCTCTTTCGGGGGAAAGGAGCTTGTGTTCAGAATTACCTACTTTGGAAAATAGCTCAAGCATAACTTACACCTCGTGGAGGCAGACTAGGACCGACGCAGGCTTGTCGAAAACCCGGTGGAGTAAACAGGGAGTCGATGTGGGTCAAGTTCATGAAGTGGGCTGCCCACCTACAAGGCAAAGGCCTGTCGATGCTGTATCAAACCGGGCTGTCAGCGCTGCCCACAGTTTAAATGCAATTAAACAAACTGCTAAATATATCAATCAAATAAGCTAAAAACTTATTTTAAATCAAATAAATACAAAATCCCGGATTTAAAATGCCATTTGATATATTTAATACGTAATATAGCGAGGAGGTTTAGCTAGTAATGCTAATAAGTGCGTGTTTATAGCTTATTCTGAATCTAATGAGTAGTCTAGCTAATTAGAGTTATTACCTAGAGGTCTATTAGTAAACTACTTTTAGTTATTATTCTAAGGCCCTAAATAGAAAGTAGCTTTTTAATTTCTTTATTATTCCTTCTAATATAATTAGATTATGCGTTTTCGGGTTTATTTACTTCTTAATGCGTATTAGTCTAGACTGATGGATGCCTAACCTAATAGTATTATGCTTCTTTCTTCACCCTCTGCCTTTACTCTTCTCTAATTACTGAAGAACTTAGTAAGTTAGTTCGAATTAATAATGCAGATAGCATTACCTAATAATCTTACTATTATGGATCTCCCCTAAGCAGTATAACGTACATGATAAGCGAGTGTCCTAAACAAGCGAGTGTCCCACCTATACTGTACAGCTAAAAGTACACATTTTAGATTTTCTAAAACGGGCTATTTAATTAGTAAATTTCTAAAGAATTAATTTTAAGCTTTTAAGGAAAAAAGTTATAACATAGTATTTTCTTTATATTTCTAACTAATTTATTAAGCTAGTTATAAATAAAAATATTAAAAAAAACAGTGCGAATTTTATACTGCTAGCACTATAGGTATATATAGCTTAAGAAAGCTCATAAGAATAATATATGTTATAATTAAGCTATATTTAAAACTATAGCTATTTTAGGGTTGGTTTGAGTTTTTAAGAATTATTTTAAAATCGCAATTTAAGGTGAAAATCTGAGTGAGACACTCGCTTGTCTGAGACACTCGCTTATCATGTACGTTAGAGGAATAAGTGATATATTTTAAAAGAGTCTTTATTCTAAAAGGGCTTGAAGGGCTAGAAGAGCTGGATTAAGTACTATAGATTTTTTCTTATTAAAATAAATACTAATAATAGCCTATTAAACCCTTACTAGGCCTATTATTTATATAATGCGAAGGGTTAGCCTGAGTTCTTCACTATTATTACTATTAGTTTAATAACTAACTACCTTTATAAGTATAAGAATAGAATATCTTAAGCTTAAGCACTATTAACTAATTATAGGTCCTATAGGATCTTTAAGAGTAGTTAAAGTACTAATATAGACCTATTAACTGATAATTCTAATTGTCTTAAGTGATTATATTTATAATACAGTGCTATACTATGAGCTAAGGTTAAGATAATCTAAGAACTAAGCCTAGGGCTTTTAATAAACTCTAATCTTCTCTTTTCTTTCTTTATAGACCCATTTTTTAAATAGCTCGCCTAATAGCTCGATTCTTATCTATTAGGCTAAGTACTATAGAGCTAGTAATCGATAAGCTATCTACTAAATGATATATACACGTCTAAGAAGGACTTAGTTAAGCAGGAGCTTTTAAATGCTCTTACTAAAATTCATCTTAGGTTTGACTTATAGACTTTACTCAATCAGTATGCTATTATAGCAATTATAGCTCACTTTCTTAACTATTATAGCTCACTTTCTTAACTATTATAGCTAGCACTAGTTGCGTTTACTAGCACTTTAACACTAGTTCAGATACTATAGTAAAGAAAACCTCATTATAATGCTTTTATAAGTTATATAGGAATAGAATATAGAGGATTGAGTTAGGATAGTAATCTTAAATAATATATTCTTAAATAATAACTATCTTTAAAATTTCTATTAAAGTCTTAATATAGAGATAAGACTAGCAGATATTCAGGCTAGATGTATATACTATTATAAATACATCTTAAACTTAGTAGTTTATATATTCCTTTATAAAGAAGATTTTAAGGCCTTTAAGGCCGAATTATAAGTATTTAACCTTCTTAATTACTATAAAGAAGACCTATAGTACTAAAAAAAGAGGGGGCTAGTAAGAAAGCTTTATAATATTATTAAGTTTATTAGATTATCCCTTTAGAAAAGCAAGCTCTTTAAGAGGATTATATATAAGAATAATAAAGCATAAGGTTTTCTTCTAATAAGCGAGTCTACAGCTAAACTAGAGGTTATCCTAAATAATAATATAAGATAGAATTCTACCTATCTTATAATCTCTTAAGTACTTATTAAGTAAGGAGATATTAAGGCCTTCTTAATATACCCGGATATAGAGGGATGGCTATCCTAAAGTAATATCTTAAAAGGTAATAACTAGAGGCTTCTAGTAAAGGTTAAGTATATCCTTAAGCTATTCTATTTATAGACTATAAGAGCATAAGAGTAAGGCAGTGAAGGAGGCTATAGATGCCTTTAAGAAGTGATAATAAGTATAGAATATTTACTAGAATATTTAGAGGATTAGAAGCTATTCTATTACACTACTACTAGTAAGACGGCTGAAGAGAATGCTAGCTCGTAAGTAAAACTGCTTTAAGGGCAGCTAGACTAAAATCGCCAGCTCCCTGCTTAATTTAAGGACTATGAGATAGATATATAGCTGCGAAAGCTATAGGAAAGACCCTTTTTAAATCATAACTAAAGAGAATATAGTAAATAGAGTAAGTCATTCAGATTATTAAAGATTAAAGATATAAGAAAAGATTATTAATATTATATAAGGCTCTTTATTATAATAGCCTAGTAGAAGCTTAATAAGTATTATACTAAGCTAAAGGAGTTCCTATTATTTACTATATTCATTATTCTATATCTAGCTCTTAGTATAAATTACCTTAAGATAAACTAAGCTATAGAGGATTAGCTTATATAAGTAAAAGATACTAAGATAAGTCTATCTAATTACCTTAACCACTAGTATTATTATAGCTAGCTAATAGTAATAGATAAATAATAAAAGGTAATTATAAAGACTATAATATCATTATATATACTATATAAAATATATAAAGATAGTATATTTAAATAATAAGTAAAAAGCAAAAGAGTGCAAATAATAGTAATAAGTAGCGAACTTAAGCGCTATTTATAACTAGAACTATAAGAAACTGAGGATCTAATTGAATAATAAATAGCTTACTAAGGACAGTTCTTAGTACTTAGCCAGCTAGCTCTTAATATACTTACTATCCTAGCGATAGTAACTGATTATAAGAGGTCTTTTAGCCTTACTAAGTTAATATTAATATTATAAAGACTTTCAATAAGTATAGAAACATTAGAAAGGCTATAGTGCCTTAAGAACTAGATCAGATATAGTATTATAAAGCTTAGTGCTACTATAATTAGGAGAGATGGGTTATACTAAGACATTAGGAGTAGTATAGAGAGCATAGGTATTAGGATTTGAAATATTTGATTAAATATTCTAAATAACAAATCTGGCTTTACAGGCCATCAAATATTTCAAATATGACTCTGGATTTGATTTGTTTGATTTGAGGGCAGCGCTGCGGGCTGTCGCCGACAACAAAGGAGGTTGAGGAGCGTATGTGGACACGAAGTCCGCCACGCCAACCGACGACTCCACCAGCTAATCAGGGGCTTTCACCGGAAGCTCATTCGGTGTATGATGCATCTGGAGAGGGTGTCAGATGAGACGCCAGGGTGGATCGGCAGCAGTGATCTAACCAAACGGTAACGACCCCATTTGGACGAAAGCTGGAGGCAGCGACGCTGGACCGGTATAGTTCGTACATGTATCCTTATCTGTGTTGTTGCGTCCGAGCCTGGGAGCTCGGCCGCCACGAAGCCAAGGCCAAGCGCGGCATTCGCTTCTCGGACATGCAGAGGGACGCTTTGGCGGAGCCTGCTCGGTGACTTGACATCGTCGTTGCCGCTATTGAGAATAACGGCAAGGGGTAAGAGTAAGAGGTGGTGGTGGAGGAAGGAGGAGAAGAAGACGGTAACTCGGACCGAGAAGCGCTCGATCGTGCTGTCTTTAGCTCCTGCATCAGTTCGATCAAGCAGAGGCTGTCCGCATGCAGAAACAACCGGCTACTGCATTTCACGGCCGTGCTCGGTGTCAACCGAGAACATGAGGCCTGGATAGCGGCCCAGTATCACACTTGTTTTCTCACTGGCTTCTTGTGCTAGGGTCGGGCTTTGATGCACGTATAGAAGAGGAGGAGAGTTTTTGGTGAGGGATAAATGAAAAGGCTCTCTGGTCATGAACTTCGTGGGTGGGCGATGGTTTACGATGATGGTGGGGGTTTCATCATAGACTTGAGAGGGTTTGCATTGTTAGAGTCGGGGAAGTATCAAATTAACAAGGTCAAGGCGATTATGCCTCTAAGAAGCATCATATCAGCAGTATGGCGCATAGCAGAAGTACAAACAGTCTAGTTAGTCATTGAACACGAGCTGTCTATCCATTATACGTTCATAGATCCATCATCGCACCACTAATATGTCCATATGCTACCCTTCCTCCTCTCCTCTTCACCATAATCTTAACGCCCTCTCACGAAAAGAGCGCCTCCGCGAGACAAACATTCCGCGGCCGCACCCATTACACTCATCAGGAAAGCTAATATCTTAGTTACATAGTATATACTCGAGAATTATCTTAAACTTAAAGCCGATGAGGAAGCGACCCAGGCATGCGTGCTGACCGTGGCTAAAGGGCAGAAATTCGGGCGATGCTGATATGAGGGTTATGGGCGGGGCCCTTTTCGGCTGGCTGCGAGCTTGCGCAGGCGCGAGCACCGGAAGTGGCCTAACTTCGGCGGCTCCTCTAGCGTCTTGGTGTTGACGTGTGCGGGCTGGGTGAGGAATGAGAGTGCTGTAAACACTGTTTACCTAATGTGGTATAAATTCCTTTAAATTAAGGTTTTTAAGTAGCCTCCATATATTTGTTCGCGATTGAGTCATCGAATGTGCCAAATCAGACAAGGATAAAAACGTCAGCAATCTGCATGATACATCGGGCATTCGTAATAATGATGCGGGACGTCACCCCGTGCGCTTGGGATTCCGGCCAATCCTTGTCTCGCTCCAACCTCTGCAATACTCTGACCGCCGTGTGTACGTATCTTTCATGGAGATTCACCCGGTGCTGACCTGCCAATGCGGAATCAACCTTAATCTGTCTCAGATCACATACATCCGTAGAAAGCCATACTTGGCCTATGGCCACTGTGTCATGGACATTTCTTTTAAAAACTACCTCGACGTATAAAAACACAAGGCATGTGGGCACAACGGCCCCGCGGATATGCGCAAAGTTGTTTGGATCCAAGTCTTCGATGGTTAGTGAAAGTCCCCACCCAGGGCTTGTTAGCGAATGTCACCTTTGTGAGGCGAAGCTAGGCCTAGAGGAGTAGGCGGCTTATGAAGATAACTCTAAAGTCAAATTTTAGCTTAGTGGGGCTTAAGCTATTTTCTAAAGTAGGTAATTATTTTTGTTCTGAAAAGTGAACAGCAAGCGTTACTAGGTCTTAGAATACATATAATAAACTAAATCTCTGTAGGTTAGTAGAGCTTTTAGTAACTGGGATAGTAAAGGCAAACGTTTTAGAAAACATAACTGTTTTATTTAATTAATAGTATACTTAGAGCTAATATTTCTCTCAAGTTCTTACGAAATAAATAACTTATTAAAAAGATAACAAAAATATATAAGTATTTAAATATAAGTAGAATTACTCTTTTTTAAAAAATATTAATTTAACAATTAACGCTCACTTACAGTAGCTATATGTCAGAAAGCTTGCGTAGCACTTAGATGACTTGATTATATGTGTATTATCTGTATATATATAGGAGGTTTCCTAGCCATAACTATATATATATTCTAATTACTACTAAAAGTAGGGGCCTGAAGTATCTGCATTAATAGGCAGTCTTAACCCTAGAGGTCACTATATGACTGCCCGATCAGGTGCTTTATATATAATCCAATCTAACACACCCCTTCAGCTTAAGAGCATCGCTATTAAACTACGCTCTTTATCTTTCTTTAGTTATTTTAATTAATTAGAGAGATCCGTTAGCTTAAGCTACTAAGTAAATTTAGTAAATGCCTTTCTTAGTAGGCTCTTTATTAAGCTATTAGTAAGTAATTATATTAATAAAGTATAGATTACTTTAATCTTTTCTTCTAATATCTCTTGCTTAAGCTAGTAATTATGAATATTAATATACTATAACTTTATTTATAACTATACAAGCTCTACTATAATTAGTCAGATAGTCTATTTATTATTATATTTAATAGTAACTCTTAAGGGTAAGGTAGTCACTTAGTAAGCAGTTAGTAAAGATAAGTCGATTTTTAATACTAAAATAAGTCTGCTTATAAAGAGGGCTTTTTTAGCAGCTTAGAATAAAGTAAATAGCTTAGTTTTAGTTATTAACATTATGATTATATCCTGCTTATTTACTCTTTATAATATAACCCCTTTAAATAGCTTTATAATAAAGGCTTATAAGCTCTAATAGTCTATTAAGTTATTTATAAAACTTATATTAAAAGCTACTTATAAGCTATCTTCTTTATATTTAAGGATCGTACTATATTTAAAGGAAAGACTATATATTTTAATAAGGTATTATAAGGCTTAATTAGCTACTTAATAGTACTATAGCCTTAGGTTCTAGTTAAACCTAGCTAGCTAGCTTATTATAAATACTATATTCAGTCAGGTTATTATAGCTATATATATAATTATTCTAACTTTATATTAATAAAGATTAATGCTTCTAGAGCTAGCGATCTCTTTATAAAGCAATAGTTCTTCTTATATTATAAGAGTTATTACTTATAGTCTTAGTATATAATTATTAAGTAGTTAGTACATCTTATTAATATAAGAGGACTGTAAGAGCTATAAGCGATGGTTTTTATAATTTTAGATTACTTTAATCCCTAGGAACTACTATAAAGGCTTGCCTCCTTTTAAATAATAGGTCTTCTATAGGTCTTCTATTAGTAATATTGCTTAAAGCTTGACCTACTTTAAAAAGCAGAGAATGCAGTTATTTATATAGAAGAAGAAGATAATATCCCCATAAAGCTAGTAATAGTCCTCGCCTAGTACTTAGTAAAAGCCTGCTTATAGTAAACCCTTCTTAAAGTGCTTTTACTATAAAAGAGGCAATTATCTAAGACTATAGAAGGCTTTCTATAGCTTTAGGATTATTCCTAGCTTCTAATATCCTTTAAGCATTTCTATATAAATCTCTTTATTAAGCTTTATATATATAAAAGTATTAATTATATTATATTATAGTATATTATAGTTAAAATAATTAGCTAGAGTTATAAGAGTTTTAAATAATATACTTACTAGGGTTATTATATAAGTCTCTTAGCTATTAATTACTTACTAGTTATTATATACTATAAAGTATGCTTTAATCTTTAGGAATCTCCTATACTTATTAAGCTTATAAATATAGACCTAATAGTAGCTAAGTACTTAGTAATCTTTTACTATAGACTTAATAACTTTAATCTATAATTATAACTCTATATAACTCTATAAATATACCTTCTTAGCTATAAGTATTATATCTTAGTATAGATAACTTAATCTCTTTATATATAAGCTAGGAAGTGGCTCTAATAGTTACTAATATATACTAATAATAGGCTGCCTTTCCTCCTTAAGTATAGAGCTCATCCTATCCCACTAGGCTTCTCGCTTTCCTATAGTAATTACAGAGCTCATCCTATCTTACTAGGCTTCTCGCTTTCTTATACTCAGTTCGATCTAAGGGTAAGTAATACTTCCTCTATTAAATGATTTAATAGAGCTAGCCAGGCTGCTATAGACCGCTCGGCAGTTGCTCGTGCGGTATTTTAGTAATTAGAGTCTTCTAGCTAGGAATGCTACTTTAAAGGAGATCCTTTGTCTTACTAGCTATTTACTAACTTTTCTATAATTAATCTTATTATCTACTTCTCTTTCCTTATGCCCCTTTATACTAAGACTAGTGGCTAAGATATAGAAGAATATAGTAAGTAATGACTATAAAAAAGTAAGAAGTAACTTAAACTTAGCTATTATATACTCTTCTAATATCTCTTTAGGCTCTTCTTATTCTTAATTACTTATTAAATATTTAATAAAGTAACTATCTCCTAACCTATCTTAGATCTTATTTACCTTATTATCTAGTAGCTATAATACTCACTGCTCTGTATATTCTTATATTAATAGCAGCTCTTAGATTCACTTCTAGATAGCCTTAAGGTCTTCTTTTAGTAAATCGTCCTAAAGGCTCTCTAAGCGCCTATTAAATAGTTACTATTTATTAAACTTAACGTTCTGAATAGTAAAAACCTCTTTTTATAACGGATTCTATACTCTAAAAGAATTACTAGATATATAACTAATTAAGAAGCCAATTTAGGCTTTTAATAACTGCCTTTATAACCAGTTCCTTTATAGCTATACATTAGTTATAAAAGTAAAGACTTTATAGCTATATATTTAAAAGTATAAGAAATCAGGCTTTGCAGTCTTCTTTAGCTAAAATTAGTTATAAAATAGCTTATATAGAGTCTTCTAGTTTTTATATATTAATAGTATATAATTATATAAGTAAGTAGCTGCCTTTATTAACTCTAACTATAGATATTTAAGTAGCTTAGCTCTAGTGCGTATTATATAGCTCTTTTAAATAATAATAGTAATTACTTATTCTACACTTTTATTTTATACTTAGGTATTAAGTACTAAGGGCTTAGTAAGTATTTTATAATCCTTTAGTAATTCTATAACTTATAAGTATATATCTATAATCTTATTATTATATTTAATTGCCTTAACTTTAATAGAGTATTAAACCTTTAATATCTTAAGAAAATAGGTAATTATTAAGCATAGTATAAGTATTAACTAATTATCTATATAATAGTCTTATAAGTAATTAGTAGCTCTATTTATAAAGATTCAGACTGATATATATTTAATATAGCCTTAGGTTATTAAATAGAAATTAAAAGTAATATAGTTACTTAGCCTTGCCTTAGCTATTACTTTTTGCAAAGCCTGTCTAATCATTTAGCAAGCCTTCACTATACTATAAGCATTATAATTAATAGTTATAATCCTTTATAGTCCTTTAGGCTCTTCTATCTTCAGTCTAACGCCCCTTAAGGCACTTATTAAGCACCTAAGGGCATTAGGGCCTAGATGACCTAGCCATTAGTACTATATAATAGTATCTCCTTAGAGAGGTTATTTATAAGTCTATAATATATACTTTTATCTCTTCTAAGGTTAATTAGAGAGGAGTGCTACTAAGCTATTAGTAAGTGCTTATTAAGTATTTAATATAATCAGTTAGCTCTCCTTCCTTTTAAAGACCTACTATCCCTCCTGCTTATTAATAGCTTTAAAGAAGGTTCTATTTAATCTCCTAAGATAATTGTTTTTTAGTCTTATATCCTACTAAATGCCTTACTTTCTTAACTTTAAAAAGGATATAAGGTTAGTAATAAAAGCTATATATAATATAATATTAAGGACTATAAGCTTTTTTAATAAACTATTAGTAGCTATTAGAGTAATAGTTCCTTTACTATATTTATTAATTAATACTTACTATATGCTTAATAAAAGAAGTCTCTTAAAGGAGCTACTTATAGGTTCTTTATTCTTATTATATTATAAAAGATATTTAGTATTATTCCTAAGTCTAGGAGGACAGAATCTTATAATAGATAGTATTTACTAGCTATTAGAGCAGTATTCATATTATAAGACCTTACTAATCTAAGTTATACAGACCCTTCTAGTTTAATCTTTCTAATCCGATTAACTAAGTTATCTTTATTCCTTTTAATCTACTACTTAATATAGTTAGTAATATACTTAATAAGTAGAAATCCTTATAGCATCCTCTCTAAAAAGGCATAATAACATTATATAAGTAGATAGAAGAAGTAATATACTAAGTACCTAGATTCCTTATTATCTTTAATACTCTAGTAAAAACGCTTTTTACCTCTACTCTTTTATTAAGCGTTCTTTAAGTAACCCTTATCTTATTCTTTTTAGCTACTTCTACTATAGAAAGCGCTTAGTGCAATTTTTACCTTTTTTAGAGGCTCTAGCTAGTCACTAATCGCTCTATGAATATTCACTATAATAGGCTTAATAGTAAGAGTACTAGCTCTAACTTAGAGAGTCTGAGTTATACTATAAGTATTAATTTATAACTCTATTAATATAGATCGTAAAGCATTAGTTAAGTTATTAAGCTACTAATTAAGCTCTATTACCTCTTAAAGCTTAATATCCTAAGCTTTATTAATAGCATTCTTTTAATATATAAGCCAGTTACTAATTACTTAATAGATTATAATCTTATTTAAGTATAGTTTAGCTAATATTTTATAGTATACTTAGTAAGCCTTTTACTTATATTTATCTTTAGTAAGGGAGAACTTATTATAAAGTGACTAAATCTACTTAGTAAAGGACTTCTTATTTAAGTAATAGTACTAGAAATAGGTTTTATTAATTATATTTATAACTTAGTCTTTAATAGTCTTTATCTTTTTAACTGTTTATAAGTATAGCTTATTATAGTACTTATAGTTAGTTTATAGTGCGTTATATATTTAAAAACCCTTTTCTATTAGTTTATTAATATCTTAAGCTTAAATAGTTATATTATTCCCTTTTTAAAAAGTTAAGTCATTATTATCTATTTAGGCTATAATTATATTAGTACTTTAAGTAGAAGTTAATAGGGTATTAGTAAGCATTCTATAACTACTTAATGCGTATTTCTTATAGAACTTCTTAATATTTAAAGGAGTTAGTACTATAAGTATAAGCTCTGGCTTATTAGTCTTTATAGGGTTAAAGAAGTCCTAAAGGTCCTCTCTCTTAGCCTTTGTCTTAAGTATTTTAAACTAAGTAATCTAATTATCTTCTATAATAAGCTTAGTAGTCGAATTAGTTATTATTATTTTTAATAAGTATTCTATAAGTACTTATATACAATCTATACTTAGTTAGGTATTCAATTAAGTAATAATATAGTGTATAAGACTCTTAATTATCGAAAAGCTTATATAATACTTAGATAACTTAATTATATATATATTATCTATATATATATAAGAGGTCTCCTGGCCGTGATTGTATATATATTCTAATTATTATTAAAAGTGGGGGCCTGAAGTATCTATACTAATAAGCAGTCTTAACCCTAGAGGTCATTACATAACCGCCCAATCAAGTGCTTTATATATAATCCAATCTAACACTATAAGGCCAGTTTATTATAAGTGCTATATATCACAGGCCAGATAAGATCAACTCAAGAGGTAATGCTACTGTATTATAAGAATACTACGATAAAGAAGAAAGAGAAAGCGGGCAGGCGCGTAGATGCATAAACGCGTTAATAGTCTGTGTAGCCTGCTCCGTGCGTCCTAGTTATATATTAACCCCACCCTGGGTCTAGCACTCTAGATGCTCCTATTATATTACCTCCCTCTTTAAGGCGCTTAAAATGGCTGCGTAAGCACAAGTTATTAAATTCTCATGATCGCTAGATGATGAAGACTCTTCGTTTCTATTATGCTTTCTTAGGCCCCTGGCCCAGTTTGATTGGTTGATTATCGTTAGGGTGCTCTAGTATGTCTGTATCCGCAGTAGCTGCATCGACCTAGGCCTATAATCACTTCAGTAGCCTAAGTACTTCTGAATATTCCTTATAGAACTCTTTTAATTATATTAGTATATTCTTAAAGTTTTTAATAGAGTACTATTTATTATTAGGATTATATCTAACCCAATTTACTCTATACTAAAGCTATTTATTATACTTATTATACTATAACTCCTTAATCTTATAAACCTCATACTCTTTAGTACTATTAATAACTTTAGGTAGTAGTAGGTCCTTATCCTGCCTTAGTATAGGATTATTAGAATAATACTATAACCGATCTATATATAAAGTTAGGTTTATATACTATAAGAAGGGTAAGTCTAAGTAGTATAAATGCCTGACTTATTCTATAATAGTTTATAGTCCTCTTTTCCTTTAGTCTAATACTTAGCTAGGTCTTATACTTATAAGTCCGCATATATTGACCTAGACTTTATTCCTAACTATAAAATCCGGTTCTTAGCACTTCTTATTAGCTTAGTAAATCTACTATTCTTACGCTTAGTGAAGATTCTGCTTAGTAATTTTAATAGAGTCCGCAATCCGCTTAGTATACTACTAGGCATTCTCCCTTAATAAACGTTCAGCTTTTATTTTATAGCCCTTAAGGTCAGTTCTCTTATTTTAGTCGAGTTAGGATTAGAGCAGGTGGCTAAGTAATAGTCTTACTGGTTCTATACTTAGTAACTCATAGTAGAGATTTATCTACATATAGTCTATTAATAGTAGTAGTTCATTCTAGTCATTTTAGTAATAGTTAATAAATGGTTATAATCAGTAGTTTAAGTACTGGTTATAGATCTTAGTATTCCTATCTGTCTAGAGGTGCTTTACTATACTTAGTTTCTGCTTTACTCTAATAAGCTTATATAGCTTATTTATAAAAGCAGTAATAAACTGTAGTCCTCAGTCTGATATTACTATTTCTAGTACCTTAAAAATATAGTAAATGTAGTAATAGTATATATATATAACGTCCTTTGCTATTACTATCTAATAGTAAAGTATAGAAAAAGCGATCTTACTAAGCTAATTAATAATTACCTATATATAGTTATATCCATTCTTATCCTTAGGTATATAATAAAAGTCTATTATTATATACTGCTATATTTAATATAGGACTTCTAATAAGTATAGTAATCCGGGGGTCTTATTTCTATTAGCATAAGCCCTTCTATATAGCTTACAATTTGCTTAGAACCAATTGATATTAGCTAATAAGCCCAGCTACTAGAACCTCTTAGTAACCAATCTGACGGTTTTATTATATTCTGAGTAGGCTATATTAAGCTTATAGTAGTTCTCCTTAATAATCAGTGCTTAGAGAATACCTTTATCTAGAATAAAAATGCGCTAATTCTAGTAAACCACACCTTCATCCATTATCTAACCATCGGCCTTCTTCTCTGCATTCTCTCAGTAAGGCTATAATTAAAGAGAGGCCTTATTAGCCCAGAGGATAGCGTTAAGTAGCTGCCATCCCTCCAGCGCCTGAATAGCCTCCCTTCCAGAGCTAACCGAAGACTTAATAGCTTTAGCTCTAATTAATACTACTTCTAGTCCTTCCCTAGAATTAAGCTCAGTACAGGGGCTGGCTATGACCTTATAGTTAATAGAACTAATCACCAGGTCCTAACTTAGCAGTACCCTATTCTATACAGCTTCTTATTACGCTTTCTATATAGCCAGTTCAGACGACTTCTAAAATAAAGCATTTATTATAATATTCTCTCGCCTTAGACAGTAAGTAATCTTAAAGTTATAAAGTACTAGGTCATCCGCCTATTGTACTTACTTACTATTAAAGCATTATTTTATTAAGAAGTACTTAAAGGCTTTATAGTTAGTAATAACTAGGAATTGCTATTAGAGCCCTAAGAGCTTAGTATTCTATTCCTTTAAGGCCAGCACTACTGCAAGCATCTCCTAGTTATGAATTAAGTAATGTATTTTTATATCATTCATCATCTTAGAGAAGAAAGCTACAGAGTGCTAGTCCCTATCTTCGCTCTTCTGAGTTAGTACTATAGTTACTACACTTCTTAATACATCAGTCTTAATAATCGTATTACAGAGAGAGTCATACTAGGCCCAGTACGGAGCTAATAAAATCACTAACTTCATAGCCTTTATTATAGTCATCTCCTCTTCAGTCCACCTCTATAGGATCCCCTTCTTCATTAATAGTATAAGTAGTCACACTATCTGACTATAAAACTCAACGAACTTTCAGTAGAAGTTATAAAACCTAAGGAAGGCCTATACTCTTTGTACATTTATTAGTTCTTCTTAGTTTATAATGGCTTTTATCTTTTTTAAGTCTATCTAGATCCTGTTTATTATAATTATAAAGCTTAAGAACTCTATCTTTATAATATAGAATTCTAACTTATTAATATCTACTTATAACCCTATTATAACTAGTTATTTTAAGACTATATTAATATATACTTTATAGTCTTTAATATTTTCTAAATAAATAAGAATATTATTAATATATATTATATAGTAAATATCTAAAAGATCTATTAGGATATAGTTAATATAAGCTTAGAAGTGTAAAAAGCTATTAATTAGATTAAATAGTATTATCTTATACTTATAAATACTATACTAAGTCTTAAAGGCTATAAGATCCTTAGATTTTAAGAATATTTATATTTAATAGAAGGCTTATTAGATATTAAGTTTTATAAATACTTTTGCCTTTACTAGCCTTAACTGGGTTTCTTCTATTAGAAGTAGTATATAATATTCCTTTACTATTAACTTATTAAGCTTCCTATAGTCTATATAAAAGCACTATTTACTATTCTTCTTTTTTATAAATAAGACTAGTAATATATATAGTGCATTAATTACTAGTATAATAAATCCTTTTTATAAGTACTCTTTAATATAGTTCTTTATTACTTCTAGCTATTTAAAGCTTAACTTATATATTAGTAAGACCTTCTAACTATTTAAAAATTAGCTCTTTCATGTCACGGCCCAGTTTGCACAGACCACGTGACGCTGGCCAGGCGGACCCACCCTACCAATTTCTAACCAATCCCGTTGGATCACGCTTCTAAACCGTGATCCCAGCGATGGATCACGATCCCCAACCGTGATCCCAAGG